>SJYV01004636.1:377585-394342 GCA_006410875.1 Neotragus pygmaeus
TTTTTTCATAAATCTTGATTCCAGTTTGTGCTTCATCCAACCCAGCATTTCACATGATCTACTCTGCATATAAGTTAAAGAAGCAGGGTGACAATATACAGCCTTGATGTACTCCTTTCCTGATTTGGAACCAGTGTGTTGTTCCATGTCCAGTTCTAACTGTTGCTTCTTGACCTGCATACAGATTTCTCAAGAGGCAGGTCAGGTAGTCTGGTATTCCCATCTCTTTAAGAATTTTCCACAGTTTGTTGTGATCCACACAGTCGACATTTTAATTTATAATTTGATGTCAGTGATATTTAGCAGATATATTTTAATCTCTAAGAAGCCGGGTTTTTCCCATCGTTAGTGGTGACTCCTTAACCTTTAAATATTGTTCCAAAAAAATTTTTAGCAGCAATTCAACAATGAGAATGTGATTAGTCAAAGTTTTACCTTTTAAAATGTATTGATGTGGTCCTCTAGAGCTTTTAATACCTTTAAAAATGAATTATCTTTTCTCTGTAGAATACAAATTAACATGTTCAGTTCAATTCAGTCTCTCAGTCATGTCCAGCTCTTTGCAATCCCATGAACCACAGCATGCCAGGCCTCCCTGTCTATCACCAACTCCAAGAGTCCACCCAAACCCATGTCCATCGAGTTGGTGATGCCATCCAACCCTCTCATCCTCTGTTGTCCCCTTCTCCTCCTGCCCTCAATCTTTCCCAGCATCAGGGTCTTTTCAAATGAGTCAGCTCTTTGCGTAACATTATTATTTTATTTGGGGGCTTCTTGATACCTGTATTTTGCATCTAGTCTTTCAAAACTAAGTTGTTTAAAATTTGTATTACTATGTTCTTTTCTCATAATGTTTATAATTGTTTTTATTCAGTTAAAATTTCTATGTATTTCTGACATTATAGACTCCTACTCTGCTCAAGAAACAAGTCAACATACTTAGAGTTTACATGTCAGTGATATATTGTGTGTGTGTGTGTGTGTGTGTGTGTGTATATGCATTTTTTTTTCTTGTGAACAGTCATATTTGTTAGGTGAAGAGGTCATTTGTGCAATATTTCTTTTTGTTTCTTCATACACATTTTTACATCTTCTTTTCTCTAGTAAAGTTCCACTGTTAATACAGTTTGACCATAAGAGTTCACTAGAGAGAAATAAAATTCACTCTACTATGAATTAGCACATGTATAATCCTTTAAAAGCCTACTGGAAGCATCTCTCTAAATAACTCATGGGTTCACAGGAGATATTGGTCCCATCTTCTAACCTCTAAGCAGGTATTTCCAGCAGTGCTCCAATGTCTAGGGTACTTTCAATCCTTTATTCATCCAGAGAATCTCTGAATTTATTAGAGTTATATAAATGGGATACCAGGTAATGTTTTATTAAAATACAGATTTTGAAAATAAAAAAATAACTTATTGGTTCATATTACTCTTATTCAAAAAAATTCATGCTGTTCCATAATGATTATACTCCTAGCCTAATTTCCACATTAATTATCCAAACTTATTTCCTCTTTGACATCTATTTTGTCCTATAGTCATAGTGAAATACTCATCATCCAAATATAGTCTGATATAGCAGATATTTTTGTCAACTCAATGGACATGAGGACAGGGAAGCCTGGTGTGCTGCAGTCCATGGGGTTACAAAGAGTCAGACAGAACTGAGAGACTAAACAACAGTAAGTAAAGAACTCTTCCAGGTTCTGACTTCTTCCCTTCAACTCGAATTTGGAGATGCCACTGCAACTAACAAAAAGTTTGACTAAATTTCTTGAGCAGGAAAAAAAACGATTGAGTCCCAGTGTAGGAAATAACTCCCAATGGGAGACCTCCAGGGTGCACATATACAGTCTGGCCTAGGGAGAGCTTTCTAGAAGTTTCCCTTACTCTCATTGCTTGTACCTTTGCTCCACTGGGCAGCCAGTAGTAATACATGTTGCCATGGTGCAGACCATTTTCTTCTTACTCCTGGAAACAGGCAATATTCTCAGAGGGTAGTTACTCTTGGATTAAAACATAGCTTGGTCAGAGGCACTGGCTGATTATCTCTATAGTCAAAAGATGCCTGGGGAGGTAAAGAGACATGGAGTAACAGTAAAACCTCTCTGTCTTTTTATTTCTTAAGTCATATTTATTACAAGAAAAAACCCGAAGGTGTGAACAAATAGAATCATCCATAAATCTGATCATCCTTATATATTTACATCATTTTATATTTCATTCCCTCTTTCTTTACTGATTTGTATAAGTGCAATTATATTTCATCAATTTTGTGTCATGTTTTCTATTATTTTGTATTATAAAACTGGAATTTATATGTTATGTAAATCTTTATATGTTGTTACTTAGTTGTTTGATCATGTCCAACTCTTGTGATCCCACAGTCTGTAGCCCACGAAGGCCTCTGTCCAAGAGATTTGCCAAACAAGAGTACTGAAGGGGGTTGCCATTTCCTTCTCCAGGAGATCTTTCTGACCCAAGGATCGAACCTGCATCTCCTGCATTTGCAGGCAGATTCTTTACCACTGAGCTATCAGGGAAGCTCAAATCTTTACATACTTTATTTAATTTTCTAGGAGAAGGGGATGACAGAGGATGAGATAGTAGAATGGCATCACTGACTCAGTAAACACAAGTATGAGTCTGAGCACACTCCAGGAGATAGTGAAGGACAGGGAAGTGTGGCACACTGCAGCTCATCAGGTTGAAAAGAGCTGGATACAACTTAGTGACTGAACAAGAACAATAGCTATACCATCATATGCTTGTTCTTTCTGTTCTCACTTCTCTTGTATTTGGTCATTATAATTGCTTCCATATTTATTCTGTTATAAATGTTGGGACGTGTATCTCTCTGCATACATACATGTTTTAAGAAGTTTCTCTTAACACAATTTCTAGGTCAAATAATATAACTAATAGTTACATATTGGTAACATTTATTGAAGGATCACTGTACACTAGTGTTCTACATGTTTCACGCACATTAATTCATGTAACCTTCACATCTATCTCCTGAAACCAGTACTATTATCATCCCTAGACTATGGAGGCAGAATCTGAGAGACACATTATTGACAAGGTTAAATAATTTCCTTATGGCTAGATGGGAAGTGGCAGAATTGGAGTTCAAATACAGGCTCAAAGATGTAGAAACACATGCGAACAGGTATACTGGCTGAGTATCAGTATGATCTTTTCAGCATGATGCATGGGACATACTATCACATCAATTCTCCATTAAAATGGTAGTGTGGCATCTTTATAGCAGAGAAACATAGGTGTTTACTTTGGGCCAAAAAGCATACATGCAGTGTTTTTGTTAAGAAAAAATTAAATCAATCTATGAGATATTTAAACTATTCAGCCAACCTGCAATTCATATGCCTACATTCCCTGTGTGATGGAAGAATTTATAAGGATCATAAAGACATCCTAAGTCTCAATACAAACATTATTACTGGGCCAATATTTTTTTAAATGTATGACTGTGTTTTTAATTTTCTTTGTTAATTTGCAATAACTTATAAGTCATTTAAGTAAGAAAACACTCTCAGAAGAAATTATACATTAACTGTCATAGAAAATAGTTTTTTCTTCCTCTTTAATTTCTTTTGTGTGAATGACATGTCAGAAGATAAGGCATGGCAAATACTCAAATTCTTCATGGACCTAGTGGTACCAAATGCAGTAGCAGCTTTGATTAAGCAAAACTCCATGGCATTTTACTTAGGTTGAGTATTTAATGAGTTAAGTTTTCATCCTCATTGCCTATTTTTCTACTGAACCCTGCCAAAAATATTCTGGCAGATGGTAAAATAATAAAATTGCTGGCTCTAAAATCCAAAATCTTGGAGATAATTAGAAGACTTGATACAGGTAACATTTATTAGTCATGAAGAGCTTGACAGCAAGGAGGATTTTTCAACCCACACAATTTTGAAAGGGAAAAAAATTTCTCTTTCTGAACACTGATCAAACTGTGACTCTGTGACATGAAGGGAGAAACACACTTCACAGGATTTAGTTGGACAACTTCTTCAGTGAAGCACAGCCTAAACAGAGAGAAGGAAATAACGCCTTTTAAAGGTGACTCCATTTACAGAACAACGAGGACAAACGTGAACCGTCTTTGGAAATTTTCTTCTGTTCTGGTTAAACAAACTGCAAGTTCATTAGGTAGAAATGAGCACCAAGAATAATCTCGCTAACCATGAGATAGGTTTAAATGAAATAAAATGTATTTTAATTATCAGTTTTCCTTCTTTCTTAACATAAGCATCATTCTTAGGCTGGGAAGGCACCCAGGAGTATTTGCTGGTTGGAGAAGGTTAAGATTTAAAATTTTTACCACTCAGCTCTTCACACATAAACTACAGTGGTTACCCCATCCATATTTTACCAAAGTGAAGTACAACTTACAGGTGTAAGAAATTCAAGCAATCCTGCTGTTAACACCATAGAAGAAAGGGTAAACAGCACTGGTAATCTGCTTTGGGGTTCAAAGAGTGTAGTTCAGGCTCCTGTGGCTGGATCATAGACATATGCCATCTTCCTAGAATCTAAGTGTTTTTCCAAACTGAAAGAGGCTTTAAAGAGCTCCAGTTGCATTTCTCATTTTTTAGAAGGAAAAAAAAATTTAATGCTTCATGACATGAAGTGACTCGCACAGGCTATTTCCTGGAAAGCCTGAGACTTGATCACACATGCCCTGATTCCTCGTATCCTGCTGTTTCTACTGCGTTATGGCTACAAGTTTGCATGATAAAGTATCTGCCAGACTCACCCCACCTAGTGACCCAAACTGTATCCTGTGAATACACATAAGAATGAATAACAGGCCCAAATAAAATTGCAATGTGTAAATTTTTAAAAGTTAAATTCAAGAGTGGATAATATATTGACAGCCTTGAAAAGGGAGTAAACAAGAAGGGAAGGAAGAGAAGCATTTTTGTTTGTTTCTCTAGCGGAAATACAATGACCTTTAAAAGAAAATTTCAGAAAAGAATGGTTGAGTCTATATATGTTATCAAAACTTGGGAGTAATTCTTCTGGCTCATGAAAATGAAACGATGAACTGCCAAAGAATGAAATACAGCTATGCAGATGAGAAAAGTGACTTTTCACACACACAAAATTATAAATCTGATATCTCTGGAGAGAAAGGCAGTTAAGTTCCAAAACCAAGTATCATGACTGATAACAGATATATTTAAAAATAATGGATAGATTTAAAGTAAGCATAGTCTAGAAGGTATTAAGAAACAATCCATTAGAAGTAGAAATTGTGTTAGAGCATGATAATAATAGTAAATAACATTCATTTGGTATTTCATATGCACGAACACTTTCTAAGGGCTTTAAATACATGAACTCATTGGTCTCCTACAACGTGTCTGTAAAGTACGTATGTTTATTCCCCTAATTTTATAGATATGAGATGAAAGTACTGCTGGATTAAATTGCTTATCTAAGGTTGTAACGGGCTTCCCTTGTGGCTCAGATGGTAAAGTGTCTGCCTGCAATGTGGGAGACCCGGGTTCGATTTCTGCGTCGGAAAATCCCCTGGAGAAGGAAATGGCAATCCACTCCAGCACTCTTGCCTGGAAAATCCCGTGGATGGGGGAGCCTGACAGGCTACAGTCTATGGGGTCACAAAGAGTCAGACACGACTGAGCGACTTCACTTCACTTCACAAGGTTGTAACACTACTATTAATATAACTGAAAAATGAACCCAGGAAATCTGATTTCAGAATCCATGGTCTTAACTTCTATGCTATTATGTCCTTATCCTCGTACAAAGATAATAAAATAAATAGAAAATGTATCCTTAGAAAGTTGGTACAATCTCTCATACAGCACTGAGACGACTGTAGAGGGGCATCTGTACTATAAGAGTGCAAGCGTCTTGTTCAAAGAAAATTGATCTCAGAGCAAGTTGTAAGAGCCTTGCTCTTACATATAAAGAAGGTATGTCATGAGGTGACTTCCGAAAGAAGGAAGAAAGGAAGGAAGGGGAAAAAGGAGTGAGAAAATGAGTATGACATGTGTGCTGTGCTTAGTTGCTCAGTTATGTCCAGCTCTTTGCAACCCCATGGACCGTAGCCCATCAGGCTCCTGTCTCCATGGAATTTTCCAGGCAAGAATAGTGGAGTAGGTTACCATGCCCCTCCTCCAAGGGATCTTCCCAACCCAGGGATTGAACCCAAGTCTCCCATATTGCAGGCAGAATTGCAGGCAGATTCTCTATCATCTGAGCCACCAGGGAAGCCCAAGAATACTGGAATGGGAAGCCTATCCCTTTCGAGGGGATCTTCCCGACCCAGGAATTGAACCAGCATCTATCCACATGCACTCCAGTAGGCCCTGGTTTGAGTCCTGGGCCAGGAAGATCCCCTGGAGAACAGATAAGCTACCCACTCCGGTATTTGGGGGCTTCCTCGGTGGCTCAGATGATACATAAACGTCAATGAAATAGCATAAGTAACAAAAATAAGCCCCAGAACACTTTGGTGGCAAAAAACCATATAAAACTAACAGTAAAAACCCATTGTGGACTTTCAGATTAAGCTCCAATGATAGCCATTGCTAACATTTTAGCGTTCTGTGTGTGTGAGTGTGTATGTGTATAAATATGTATAGTGCTTTTGTCCCTCCCCAAATTCCCATGTTGAAGCCTTAGTCACCAATGTGATGGTATCTAGACATGGAACCTTTAAGAGCTAATTAGGGTTACATGAGGTCATGAGAGTGGGGTTCTCATGATGCAATTAGTGCCCTTATAAAAAAGACACCAGAGACTGAGTATCTTTCTCTACCCATATCCCTCAGTACTGGACTATAATAGGTTTACAATACTTTTTACATAAATAATACATAAAAAACAAACAAAGATAAAACATGTTTAATCTTACAGTATAGTACCTTGAAGACTACAGTGGTACAGTACAATAGATGGCATACAGGGGCCTTCAGAGAGTAAACAGGCAAGTCAGTCAGTTCAGTCACTCAGTCATGTACGACTCTTTGCGACCCCATGAACTGCAGCAGGCCGGGCATCCCTCTCCATCACCAACTCCTGGAGTTTACCACTCATATCCATTGAGTTGGTGATGCCATCCAACCATCTCATCCTCTGATCGTCCCCTTCTCCTCCTGCCCTCAATCTTTCCCAGCATCAGGGTCTTTTCCAATGAGTCAGCTCTTCACATCAGGTGGCCAAAGTATTGGAGTTTTAGCTTCAACATCAGTCCCTTCAATGAACACCCAGTTCTGATNATCTTTTCATGTACCTATTTGCCATCAACATGTCTTCTTTGGAAAAGGTCTGTGCAGATCCTCTACCCATCTTAAAATCAAGTTCTTTGTGTTTTGCTATTTAGTTGTAGAAGTTCTTTATATATGTTGAATATTGACTGCCTTTAAGATATATGACCTGCAAGTATTTACACCCACTGAATGGGGTTTCCTTTTTACTTTCTTGGTGGTTTCTTTCGCCATGCAGAAACTTTTCAGTTTGATGTAGCCCCACTTGTTAATTTTTGCTTTTGTTGTCAAATCTAAAAAAGTCACTGCCAAGACTAATGCCAAGACACTTACTGCCTGTGTTTTCCTCAGAGTTTTATGGTTTCAAGTCTTACATTCAAATCTTTAATCCATTTTGAGTTCACTATTTTGTGTATAGTGTAACAGAAGTGATTCAGTTTCATTCTTTTGCGTGCGGCTGTCCAGTTTTCCCAATACAATTTATTGAAGAAACAGTCCTTTCCCTATTGTATATTCTTGGCACCTTTGTCATGAATTAGTTGACCATATACGTGTGAGTTTCTTCCTGGGTACTCTGTTTTGTTCCATCAATCTGTGTATTTTTACATCAATGCCACACTGTTTTGTTTCCTATAGCTTTGTAATATAGTTTGAAATAAGGGCATGCGATGACTCTAGCTTTGTGCTTCTTTCTCAGGATTGCTTTGGCTATTCGGGGTTCCAGAAGTCTATCCAGGAACCAAATTCTTATTCTTGGTTGTTATTAGTTTCAGCTACCTTCACCCTTTTTCATGCATTTTTAAGGATGAGAAGTTAAGAAAGGATTATATCCCCAAGTCAAAAAACTAAAAGGCTGCATAAGAAACTATGAGTTTGCATGTCCGTTTGGGAGACAGTGGTGGATAATTTGAGAGGACTTAAATATCAGTCACTGTTGCTTTTTCCTCATAAGATTTGACAATCAAGGGTGGAAGGTAAAAACCTGGTGCCCCTCCCCAAGGGACAGGACAATAAAATAAGGAAGGAAGAAACTAACAGCAGCTAAACGTGCATAAAACAGAAATATTTCTAGCTTGTTCCTTCCCCACTTCTGTCAAAAACAGCTGGCTGTTTCTTTAATCCTTTGTTATCTTGGATTCGACAAAGCAAATTCTATTTAAAGGAGTCTTTTACATTTTCAAAGGAGGAAAAAAAACTGAGTGAGAGTAGCATATTATATGAGGAAACTTTTAAAAAATCTTCACAAAATATGTATGTAGGAAGAGGAAAGTGTGAGAGGGAGAAGCAGATGAACCAAGGGGTCTTGATTTTCTGCACAGAAAACTTGACCTGAGTTCTAACCTGGAAGCACAGCCACATATGTTGGCAGGTCATTTTAATTGTTTGGGTCAAAAATAATCATGATCTTCTAGAATTTCCTGGAGTATTTTAATGTTCACATCTTCCACTATGAATTTCCTCCTCTGATCTGGTCAAATTCCCAAATATCATGGGAGAGTCCTTCACACTGCATTTGGTTCTGCAAGACCACCAGCATGGCGGGGATTCAGATTTGTGGTCTTGCTATTTCATCTGATCCAGATGCTTCATTTTGTCTGCTTTCTCAGCATAACTGAGGTGGAGACTTGGACTGAGATAAACTGGCTTTATCCCAACCTGGATAAGATAAATATTTGCAAGAGCAAATATCTAGAACAGACATGGTCTGACTGCTCCTTCTATCAAAAGCACATGTCTTGAGTTATCTGGTAAACATTAAAGTTTTGAATTATATTAAAAACACTGGAAGAAACATCAAGAACACATCTCTTGTGTTCCTTTGACTCTCACAGCAGAAGTCCACTATCCCAGATAAACAAATACACAGCCATATAAATGCAAGCATCCCTTGGCATGTGTGTTAGCTGTTCAGCCGTGTCTGACTGTGATTCCATGGACGGTAACCTGCCTGACCCTTCTGTCCATAGAATTGTCCAGGCAAGAGTACTGGAGTGGGTAGCCATTCCATTCTACAGTGGATCTTCCTGACCCAGGGACTGAACCCAGGTTGCCTGCACTGCAGGCAGATTCTTTACCACCTGAGCTACCAGGGAAGCCCAGTGTTATTTTGTCCCTATCAATCTGTCTTTTTGCTTAGGTGAGGGGAAACATTGCATATTTCATTGATCCAAAGATACTTATTTTTTCACATTTTAATATCTCTTAACCTAGGATGCATTTTACAATTGATGCAGTGTCATAATCTTTATTGAAAGTGCCATTTGGGAAGATTTTATTAAAACATTTAAAATTATTACATCTTAAAATTGATGGTGTCTTAGATTACATGAAGTACTAAAGTTGGAATTCCTTGGAAAGTTTTGTTTTGGTAGTTCTAGGAACAGGGAGGTAATGGGAAGTAAACTTTGGAAATGAACTCAGAAGTATTAGAGATGAAAGTTTTACAAATGATACATGTATGGTTCTCTTGACTCTTGTCAGTTTTCTTCAGTGGAGGGATTAACAGTACACTTTGTTTATTCAATACAACACCTAATCTATTGTGAATATTTATTAACTAAATTGTCATAACACAAATAGTCATTCATTATGAGGAAAGAGAGGAACCCAGCATTAAAATTCCAGCTCACCACTTTTTCCTGACCCGTTCCATTAGCATTATTTTGCATTATCTTTTACAAGAATTACCCTGTCATAAACCTAAATACTGAATTATGAAAATGCTATTAAGTACTTCCAGACTCAACAATTTCTTCTATCATTGATTCTAAAATGTGGTTACACATTAAAACCACCAAGGAAGCTTTTAGAAAATACTGATATCCAAACTCCTCACACTAAATTAAAGCAGGACAGCTGGGAACAGGATATTAGCACTTTTTAAAGAAGCCTCCCCAACAATAGAGAATATAAACAAAACTCAGAAGTGGTTTCTCAGAAAAATTAACAAAATTGGCAAACCTTTAGCTATATTGACTAAGAGAAAAGAGACAAGACTCAAATAAAATCAGAAGTAAAAAAATAGGGTACATTACCTATTTTACAGAAACATGAAGGCTTCTAAGAGAGTACTATGAACAATGTATTTAAACAAACTGGATAAGCTAGATGAAATAAACCAATTCCTAGAAACACACAACTTTTCATGACTGAATCATGAAAAAACAAAGTGGGAAATCTGAATAGAATTGAAAACAGGGACTCAGATTTGTGTACACTCATGTTCCTAGCAGCGTTATTCACAAAAGCTGAAAGATGGAAGCAACACAAATGTCCATCAAATGATGAATGGACAAACAAAATATGATATATACGTACAATGGAGGAATGTTACTCAGCTTTTAAAAAAAAAAAGAAATTAAGGGAACGCTGACACGGGCTATAACATGGATGAACCTTGAGGACATTATGCTAAGTAAGCCAGTCACAAAAGGACAAATATCGTATAATTCCACTTAATTAATGGATAACAGTCAAATTTATAGAGACAGAAAGTAGAAAGGTTTTTGCCAGGAACTGGAAGGAGGGAGAAAGGCCAGTTTGACTAGATTAAAAGCCTCTGAGGAAGGTCCATGGTGATGGTAGCAAAACAGTGTGAATATAATGAATACTACTGAATGGAACACACACCACAAGATTAAAATGCTAAATTTTATGTTATATTTGCCAAAATTAAAAAAAAAAATCTTAAGCCTTCCCAGCTGTTGCAGTAGAGCTAAGTTTGAGAATCATGGATTTATACCAAAGGATGTTCATGCTCATCCATGTCCAACTCTTTGAGATCCCATGGCTCCTCTGCTCATGGGATTCTCCAGGCAAGAAGACTGGAGTGGGTTGCTCTTCTCTTCTCCAGGGAATCTTCTCAGCCCAGGGATCAAACCAGCATTTCTTGCACTGCAGGCAGATTCTTTACCACTGAGCCACCTGGGAAACCCATACCAAAGGAAAGTCTCAAATAATTCAGATCATACTTGGCAGTTTTGGACACCCCCTGTCAAATTTTTTTTAGGCATGCTCTTTGTTTGGTATAAGACATGTCCCCTCTCTCTTTTTCATGCCTTCTGTTTTCAATTTATTAATTTAATTTAGCACCACCTGCTAAAAGACCATTTCCCTTGCCCGTGAAAAAAGTGAAAGTGTTAGTCACTCAGTTGTGTCTGACTCTTTGAGACCTCGTGGACTGTAGCCCACCAGGCGCCTCTGTTCATGGAATTCTCCAGGCAAGAATACTGGAGTGGGTTGCCATTACCTTCTGCAGGGGATCTTCCTATCTAGGGATCGAACCCAGATCTCCCACGTTGCAGGCAGATTCTTTATCGTCTGAGCCACCCATAAGACTGACTTTTATCTCAATTTTTTTCTTTAATCCCTCATTGCTGCTGCTGCTCCTGCTGCTAAGTCACTTTAGTCATGTCTGACTCTGTGCGATCCCATAGACGGCAGCCCACCAGGCTGCCCCATCCCTGGGATTCTCCAGGCAAGAGCACTGGAGTGGGTTGTCATTGCCTTCTCCAATGCATGAAAGTGAAAAGTGAAAGTGAAGTCGCTCAGTCGTGTCCAACTCTTAGCAACCCCATGGACTGCAGCCCACCAGGCTCCTCTTTCCATGGGATTTTCCAGGTGAGAGTACTGGAGTGGGGTGTCATCACCTTCNGGCTAGTTCCTTTCAAAAAAATAAAAGAGGAGAATGTAATGGAGGCCTGAGTGGTAGTTCTCTGTGAGGTGGTAACATGTGCCTTAAGACCTCAATGAGAATTCCCTGGCAGTCCAGTGGTTAGGAGTCTATACTTTCACTGCAGGGGGCGAGGGTTTGATCCCTGGTCAGGGAATTAAGATCCTGCATGTTGCAGAGTGCAGGAGTGTGGCCAAAAAGAGAACCGAATGAGGAGGAACCAGCCTTGCAAAGGACTGAAGGAAGATCCAGAGCTAGAGCCCTAAGGTGGACCTTAGTGTCTCGGTTACCTATTACTGCTATAACAAATTACTACAAAGTTGGTAACTTAAAACAACATAAATGTATTATCTTACAGATAGCACTGTTTAGTTAGTTTCCTTCTCTAACTCCTTCCAGAATACTAACTTTATGAAGGCAAGGCCAGGCTTCCCAAGGCAGCTCCAACCAGTGTCTCCTGCTTGGCAGACAGATTCTTGACCACTGAGCCACCAGGGAAGCCCATTGGCAGGGCTAGTTCCTTTCAAAAAAATAAAAGAGGAGAATGTAATGGAGGCCTGAGTGGTAGTTCTCTGTGAGGAGGTAACTAATGGTCTTACCCCCATGTATATCCTCAGAGCCTAAAGCACCGAAATAAAGTATTTAATGGATAATTCTCTAACTGAATGTAAAAATAATTGAANGTGTGTGTGTGTGTGTGTGTGTGTGTGGTGTGTTCATAGAAATAGGTGTGCCAAGTCGCTTCAGTCGTGTCCGACTCTGTGCGATCCCAGAGACGGCACCCCATCAGGCTCTCCTGTCCCTGGGATTCTCCAGGAAAGAACACTGGAGTAGGTTGCCATTTCCTTCTCCAATGCATGAAAGTGGAAAGCGAAAGTGATGTCACTCAGTCGTGTCCGACCCTCAGCGATCCCATGGACTGCAGCCCACCAGGCTCCTCCGTCCATGGCATTTTCCAGACAAGAGTCTGGAGTGGGTTGCCATTGCCTTCTCCCAGAAATAGGTATGGATGGATACAAACCAAATTTTGTGGTTAATTACCTCAGTTCAGTTCAGTTCATTCACTCAGTCGTGTCCGACTCTCTGACTCCGTGAACTTCAGCACGCTAGGCATCCCTGTCCATCACCAACTCCCAGAGTTCACCTAAACCCATGTCCATTTAGTTGGTGATGCCATCCAACCATCTCATCCTCTGTCGTCCCCTTCTCCTCCTGCCCTCAATCTTTCCCAGCATCAGGGTCTTTTCAAATGAGTCAGCTCTTCCATCAGGTTGCCAAAGTATTGGGAGTTTCAGCTTCAACATCAGTCCTGTCAATGAACACCCAGGACTGATCTCCTTTAGGATGGACTTGTTGGATCTCCTTGCAGTCCAAGGGACTCTCAAGAGTCTTCTCCAACACTACAGTTCAAAAGCATCAATCCTTTGGCGCTCTCTCACATCCTTTATAGTCCAACTTTCACATCCATACATGACCACTGGAAAAAACATAGCCTTGACTAGATGGACCTTTGTTGACAAAGTTAATCACCTCAGGGAGTGTGAAATATCTATCCTTTGACATGTAAAAAAGAGCATGAATTCAGAGCTCAGATCCAGGCTCAAGTCCACTACCTGGGTGAATTACATGTCAGTTTTTTCATGTATAAAACAGGAAGAGAAATAGCATCTACCTCATTGGAATTGTAAGGCACAGAATTGGAATTCCTCATCAGAATTGTAAGGCACAGAAAAGTTGCTAAAACAGTGCTTGTCACAATAAATTATAGATGCTATCATCGTTAGAGTATTGTCTCCATCAGTGTTTTCTCCATTGTACCCTATGCATTCTTCCATCTCTCATTACTTAATAGGATTGTCAAAAGATTTGATTATCAGAAGAGAAAAACAAAGAAACAGGTTATGAGAAGCCTCACACTGAGGGGAGTCACGTAGCATTGGACTGGCCAAAAAAGTTCATTTGGGTTTCTCTGTAAGATGTTACAGCAAAACCTGAATGAACTTTTTGGCCAACCCAATATTTGTTTCAGAATCCATTAGAGTTTCCCAGGTGGCGCAGTGGTAAAGAATCTGCCAGCCAATACAGGAGACTCAAGAGACGCGTGTTTGATCCCTGGGTCAGGAAGATCCCCTGAAGTAGGAAATAGCAACCCACTTCAGTATTCTTGCCTGGAAAGTCCCATGGACAGAGGAGCCTGGTGGGCTGCAGGCCACGGAGTCTCAAAGAATTTGATACAACTAAGCACGTGAGCAGAGCAGAGTTAGTTTGCTTCTGAGGCCATGTCTGAATTTTGGTCCTAAAGAACTGGCACCATTTTGGAAATAGCTGGACTAGATTTCCTTCTTCTTTACCTGTTATCACATAGAAAGTAGTCTGGAGCTCTCTTCTCAACATCGCACCTTCACTACTGCTTCTTGATACACAGTGTCATCTCCCTTTCTTTTCCTGCCAAACCAACAGCTTCTTGCACTGCAAATACTTTCTCTTCTTTACTTGTACTCTCTCCTTCACTGGCACATGTATAAGACCTGGAGTCATTATATCTGCTGTCTAGGTTGTCCACCCAATGGTTTTGCCTCTTTCGTGGAACTCCTGCTACATTAATGTTCCTTAGGTTGAGATCTGGAGCCTTTAGGTGATTAAATTTTTCTATGTGCTTTATATTTTGCATTCAACAAATCTCATTCACGTTGAATATGAAATAAACCAGTAACTCCTCCTAGTTTATTTTAGCCTTGGAACACTAACGTATGCATGCATACATGCATGCTCAGTGGCGTCCAACTCTTTGGGACACCTTAGACTGTAGCCTGCCAGGCTCCTCTGTCCATGGGATTTCCCAGGCGAGAATACTGGAGTGGGTTGCCATTTTCTCTGCCACAGGATTGACCCAACCTAGGGATTGAACCCATGTCTCCTGCAGCTCCTGCACTGCAGCCAGATTCTTCACCACTGAGCTGCCCAGGAAGTCCACTAATGTATAGAATCAGAAATTTCACTCCTCTCAGAACAGGATGGCAATGAGCTCCCCTGTCAGTAAAGAGCTTTCAGTGTTATTAATTACAATTCTGGTGACTAAAAGAAAGCAGCAGCTCTTTTCATTGATTTTACATGATCCCTGGGTTTTGTATTCCCCATCTCTTTGTGTCATTCCTTATATTTATCCTTTTATCTCTTTCTCTTTCTCCCTCTCTCTCCTTCTCCTCACATATACATTCTTAAACACCTTCTGTGAGTCAGACTATCAGTGATAAAGCTTGAGCAAAACCGACTACCTTCTTATTGTCATGGGGCTTACAAATCTAACTGGGAGTTGAGATATTCATCAAATAACCCCCAACTCTGTAATTTCAAAGAGCACTGAGTGCCATGTAGGAAAACACAGGACCCTGTGAGAAATCTGTGTAGGTGAACATTTCATCCAGAAAGAGGCAGCTGAAGGCTACATCCAGGAAACAGCAGCTGAGCTGAGATGGGAATGACGGAGAACAATCAGCCAGACATCTCCCCTCATATAGAACTCTGGGTGGGCAGAGACCAGGACTGTCACAGCGCCAATCCTGGGTCCACTGGACAGAAATGCTCATAAATTATTTGTGGGAAGAAAGGACCGTGTGAAAAATATAAATCAGTGAAAATGTGCTCGGCTTTGTTCTGAGCGTAATCAATTAAGAAATTTAACTGTTAACAGTTCAAAGAAATTCAAAGCAGGAGACAGAGGAGAAAGTGGCACAAATGAGATTAAAGAAATAGCAGCTAAATCACACTGAGGCCTGAAGGGTAGGTAGGGATTTAGGTCTTTATCCTCACACAACAATTGGAAGCCACTGAAGGGTTATTTTTTTTTTTTTTACTGCTGTGCTAAAGACTTTACTTGCATGATTTTGTTTAATCCTTGATGCAATTCTATGATAGTACAATTATTATCCCAATTTTACAGAGTCTAGAGTATAGAGAAGGTAAGTTGTTTGCTCAACACTGTTAATAAGTGGCAGAGGCTTTAATCCAAAACCCCTACTCCTAACCATTAAAGTACAGATGCTAAGAACAAGAACGAGGAGGCAAGCAAGTATGAACAGCTGATTCTAATCTCCTTGGAAGGAATAGTTTCACTGTGGAGTTGGTAGCATAGGGGTATATAAAGGCTTAATGGCCTAATCACTGAATTTAATTCCCTTGTTCTGACTCCATATTAATCAAATAACTTTCTAATTATATTCTGGATTCCCCTATAGATTCTTCTGCTGGAAGATCATGCACTGACTGGCCTACACAGGCAACTTGTGTCTGTTGGAAATTTTATTACACATTGTAAGCTAACTGGAATTCTGCTTTAAGAAAACAAAAAGGTGAAATATTCTAAAGCAAACAATAAATTATGAAAGTCTTACAGTTTATTTTTCCACGAAGTTAGTCTGAAAAATATAAACCAATAAAACAGCATATATATTGCCTCTTTTGTGATTTAGCCTTTTCTTGTTCCCTGCTCTGAGGGAACATGGATGTGGTCACAAAGTCTTAAAGATGAGTCCTTTTTTTTGTCAGAATCCCTAGTGCTTCCATTGTTTCCCAAACAGCAACCCCCTCCCCACCACTTGCCTCTCGCAAACCGAAGAAAGGATTGTTCTTCCGAATTTCCCTAATTCTCTGAGCTGTAAGCAGCTGGAGCTGCTGCAAGGGGTCTTATTCATCACCCAAGGGTAACGAGCATTCTGTCCTAGAAGCAAGCGGTTTCCTAATAACATCATTAAACCCAATTTTCACGCGCTGGAGGCCACCGCAACAGCAGCAGCCACCCCCACCCACCCC
>SJYV01004636.1:394560-528647 GCA_006410875.1 Neotragus pygmaeus
TGTCCGCCGCCCCAAGGGCGGGAGGAGGTGACACGGGCCCACCGCCACTTGTGGGTCTTTTCAAACCGGAGCCATGAAGCCGGTCCCCGACTCCCTGCCCCTCGCTGGCTCAAGTTTGGTTTTGTTCTTTTTTCTTTCCCTAGAATTCCTTTAATGGGCAAAAGTGGCACAAACGCAGGTGGACATTATATAAAGTGAAAGCTTCAGGAAACAAGACCATTCGTTTCACCTTGATCTGCTGAATCACATACAAGGGCGAAATAGACTCCCTCCGCCCCCACCCTCCTCCCCCCCACACTGATATTCAACAGTCTCTTGCACAGAAAACTGAAACGACCCTCTAAACATCGACTCTTTTTGTCCCCTCCAAGACATTAAAGTCAGCAAGTGCAAGGTCAGCCTCGTGAGCAGCCTTTCTCGGAGGACAGGCTGGAGCCCAAGAGGCCGAGCGCAGCCTCTGCCATAGGGGCTGCAAAGGTTAAGGCCTCTCTCCGAAACTCTACCGCGGGGGGCGGCAGTCGTTGAAACTGATGCCAGAACTCTCGTTATTCCGTTTTTCGGCCATTTTCATCACAGAACCATAACTAAGACAGTGCTAGCAACTGGACGGCCCCCCGCAGGACCGCCAGCCGCCGGCAGCGCGCAGGGAGGGGTGGCACGAGGCCGCGCGAAGGCTCGTACGCTGACCGGCCAAGATGGCCACTTTCACGTGGCTGTGGGCCACCGGGCTCCCCGTCACCCGGGCATCCCCAGGCAAGGCAGCCGGAAAGACCCTCGGGGAGCGCCAGAAGACAAAACCCCCGTCGATTCCCTAGGCCACCGCTGGGGGACGCGACCTTGCGACCAGACAGCCGGGCCAACGGTCGGGAGGGAGGTGCCATGTCACAGCACAGGGGCGCAGGCCCATAAAGCCCTTGTCTGTCTTCCTCCCCCGTGGCTCACGGAAGGGTACGGTGACCCTGTATTCTTGTCTTTTCCCTCACCCCTCGTTATTAGTGCTTAAGATGGCGAATATTCGCAGGAGGGGCGCGTTACCCCCGCTCCTTCCCCCTGCCAGGGACAGTGGTTCGGCCCGAGCTCCTGTCTCGCACCGCCCCTTCCCTCTTCCCGCGTCCCCGCGCGAGTGGCGCATTGGCGCCGGGCGCCGAGGGGCGGGGCTCGGCTCGGGCGCGCGCGGGCCCCGTGTATAAATACTGGGCCGCGCCGCCCGCCGCCTCGTTAGCTCCGCGCCGCCTGCCTGAGCTAAGTTGACCGCCGTCTTCTGCTCGCGCACTTCGCAGTCGCCTTGCCGCTCCCTCTTCTGCTCTACTCCACTTTCACTTACCACCACCACAATGAACGGGCAGCTCAACGGCTTCCACGACGCGTTCATCGAGGAGGGCACGTTCCTCTTTACCTCCGAGTCCGTGGGGGAAGGCCACCCAGGTAAGGTGACGGGCCTTGGAGCGAAGCGAGGAGCGGGGCGCGGGATCGGGCCTGGCTGGTAGGACCCGCTATCTGCGGTGTCCACTCCAGTGACCCTCTCCCGGCTGGTGTTGGGAAGAGCGGCGGCCGGGCGCCTTCCTCGTGGCGCCGCCGGTGCCGAGCGCGTGGCCGCCGCTCCCTCCCCCGCTTCTCTTCCCCTCTTCCCATCCGGCCGCGCGCCCCGGCATGCGGAAGATTCCAGAAAACGAGAAGGGTGGGGGCCGCGGCCGCTCGTGCTCCTGCCGAGGAGGGCACTATTTCCTCCTCTCCGCTCTGCGCGCCGAGCCACCTCGAGTGGGCGACCCGCCCCGCGTGCTCGCGTCCGGCCCGCGGGAGCGCGCGCCCCGCATTGCAGCCGCAACCACGTGTCTGCCGCATGTGGCTTCTGGGCGAGGGAGCCGGCCGGTTTGCAGAGCGTGGCCTGGGCCTCGGGGCGTCCGCGCTCCCCATTAATTCCTTGGGTACGGTGAAGGATAAGACATGCCCTTAGCCGGTATATGGTCTGGCGTCAATGTGACAGCCTCCAACTAAATATAGCGCTTGTCTGAGGAGCCCTGCCTTATTTGGATCGTGCGTGAAAAGGACAGGAAGCATGAATTGAGTGCGAGGCGCCATTGCGATGGGGCTGACCGTTAAGCAGGGTTTTACTCCACACGTCCTACTGGCTTTGTCCAGCCGTCCGCCATTACGGGGATCAATTTACACGCGAAGGAGTGAAGCAATACCAAGGAACTTTCGGTCGCAGCTTGAAAACCTCGTATAGTGAAGATCACTATTTTACTAGTTTGATCCAGATCTTTCTTAGGATGACCACAATGACAGATGTCGTCTGATGGCTTAAGGAGCCTTATCTCTCCAGAAAGCCTACTGTGCCAATGGTGAAACACCACGAGCAACCTGGTGGTCTGCTGAGGCCCTAGTGAGTGACGGTCAGACGTGCTGTGGTGGTTTTGTTTGTATTCTCCCAGTGGTGGGAACATGCCGCAGGCTTTCGGAAATGTTTAGATTGTTTTGGCCTACGGCATGAGTGCGGTACACGTTTTACTTAAAATTTTTTTGCATGGTTAGAAAATTTAGGGAGCTGTATAGATGAGGGGAATATCAAGGATTCAGAATACATGTGGGTATTTTCCAGTCTATTCGGCTCTTGATCCTGGGTTACTCAACAAAGAATCAAATTGATGCCGATAATCAAATTGTTATCCCCTTTGTTCGTGAAGTGTCCTTGCTTTCATCATTTAACTCTTTAAGTGACATTTTCTCTCATTTCCCTAATTGGTGTTCCTTAGAGGATCATGGAGAAATTGATAAACAGACCAAGAATTTTAAACTTGGGGGATAAAATGTATTGTTGTCTTTGAAAATTAATATGGTAAAGGTGAATGTTCCTTGTTTTGCTTTTGGTAGGAAAAAAGCCACTTTTTCTTTCTACTTTGATTTGAATCTCCGTTATGTGGCTGTTCTATATAACAATGAAAATTGGTTTAGCCTGGGAACTTTAGTTTTTCAAAATAGTGCAAGATGGGACTGATGTCCTTGTAAAAAGTGCATAGTGCATATGTAAAAAGTGTGAAGTGCATATATCACAAAGAGCTTAAATGTGTTAAACATGCTAGGTGTTCTGCTGGCTTACCTAAATTGGTGATCTTGTACATCTACATTAAAAAACCAAGGTGTCAGTTTGGAAACATGTATCACTGTATCCAGCATTCTTCAGGAAAATGGTTTCTGCAGAAGGAATGCTTTACTTAGATGGCAGTTAGGTATGCAGTTGAAAATGGTTAAATTGATAAATTTTTATGTTATATAGGTTTTGCCACAATTTATAGGGGGTGGGGTGCTGTGCCAAGTGGCGTGTGGGATAGAGCCCTTGCCCCCTCCTGTGGAAAAGTGGAGTCCTAACCACTGCATGGAGGGAATCCCTGCCACAATTTTAGAAGAAAGCATTCACAAAGATCTTAACAGCTGTAGTTACAGGGAGGGAGGCATGACATACTTATATTAGTAGTAAATTAAAGAAATTGAGCCAGAAATTTTTTTCCCCCCAGATAAGATCTGTGACCAGATCAGTGATGCTGTTCTTGATGCCCACCTTCAGCAGGACCCTGATGCCAAAGTGGCTTGTGGTAGGTTCAGAACACTTCTCACCTGATGAAAAGATAGCATGAAAATTAACTTTATAAAGTGATATTTGAATGTGAACATTTCTTTTATTAGAAACTGTTGCTAAAACTGGAATGATCCTTCTTGCTGGGGAAATTACGTCCAGAGCTGCTGTTGATTACCAGAAAGTGGTTCGTGAAACCATTAAACACATTGGATATGACGATTCTTCCAAAGGTATGTTTTAATGAGTTGACTTTCTAACCTCATTTTCCCAGATATTTCCTTCAGTCCTCTTTAGCTCTGTTTTCTAGAGTGTTCCCAGGAATATTTAATTCCACCCGTATACTTTTACTGTCCTTTTGTTCTGGCCCTATGCTTTTCTCAAAGTACTACATTTAGGTATATTTTTATTTATTTAGCAGCATTTAGAATTCCAGGTAATAATTGTAAATTTTAAAATATTGCTGTGGCCCTTAAAAAACACATACACACATTGTTTTGTTTATAGGGTTTGACTACAAGACGTGTAATGTGCTAGTGGCCTTGGAGCAACAGTCACCAGATATTGCTCAAGGTGTTCATCTTGACCGAAACGAGGAAGACATTGGTGCAGGAGACCAGGTATCTTGGTAGACATCTGTTTGCATCTCTTCTAACAAATTTTAAAGCTTGGATTGATTGCATTGGTGATTTTTCCTTTTATAGGGTTTGATGTTTGGTTATGCCACTGATGAAACTGAGGAATGTATGCCTTTAACCATTGTCTTAGCACACAAGCTCAATGCCAAACTGGCTGAACTACGCCGGAATGGCACTTTGCCTTGGTTACGCCCAGATTCTAAAACTCAAGTAAGTGATGAACATTGTAAACCTACACCCATTACACTGGCACAGGACATCAGTAAGGTTTTTCTCTTAAAGCTAAGAGAAGAAGAGCATGAATTTTCTGTACTGTAGTGTAGGGTAGGGTAGGGGACCAGGAACACAGCTATTGTTTAGTAGACTGATGTTCTGATGTTTGGCTTTCAAGGTGACTGTGCAGTATATGCAGGATCGAGGTGCTGTGCTTCCCATCAGAGTCCACACAATTGTTATATCTGTTCAGCATGATGAAGAAGTTTGCCTTGATGAGATGAGAGATGCCCTAAAGGAAAAAGTCATCAAAGCTGTTGTACCTGCAAAGTACCTTGATGAGGACACAATCTATCATCTGCAGCCAAGTGGCAGATTTGTTATTGGTGGGCCTCAGGTAAGGCCTTACAATTTCAGTTTAATTTGCTCCCCTCCCCTTTTTTGATCTGTCTTGGTTACTTGGAAAAACCTGGCTACTTTCCACCTTTTTCCTAGGTTTTTTGAAGCCTTCGTGTGAATCTTCTGAGGATGTTTGCCAAGTGATACTGAATAACCATTTAACAGGCAGGCCTGATCTAGAACCACTGGAAAGGATTGGGCATAAAATAACTTAAATTCTGTAATTTCAGGGTGATGCTGGTTTGACTGGCCGGAAAATCATTGTGGACACTTACGGTGGTTGGGGAGCTCATGGAGGAGGTGCCTTTTCAGGAAAGGATTATACCAAGGTGGACCGTTCAGCTGCTTATGCTGCTCGTTGGGTGGCAAAATCCCTTGTTAAAGGAGGTCTGTGCAGAAGGGTTCTTGTTCAGGTATATACTTTTCTATTACTGGGTTCACTAAAAGGTGTGTAAGTGGGAGGATGTTTAGCAGTTAACTACTTGTCTTTTTAATACCAGTCTGTTACAGTGTGTGAGTCTTTTGCTCACTGACTCTTAATGATGTTTAAATTCTTTTAGGTCTCTTATGCTATTGGAGTATCTCATCCATTGTCTATCTCCATTTTCCATTATGGCACCTCTCAGAAGAGTGAGAGAGAGCTATTAGAGATTGTGAAGAAGAATTTTGACCTCCGCCCTGGGGTCATTGTCAGGTAAAGATGGTAAAGCCTATTGCTAGTGAAAAACATTGAGGGTGTGGGTGTGTATATAAACTTCATATATTCACATCTCAGAAGGTGAAGGTGTGAAGACTCAAGTGGGGAACCATCTTAATTCCTAGAATGTGTTGATATCATCTTAGAAAATTGCCTTCAGTAGAGGCTTAAATTAATTAGGAAGAATCTAAAATTCTAGTGCTCCATGGCTTAGACTAACCACCCTAGAAAAGTTCTCCACATTTGATACAAACTTGTGTTCCTGTTACCTGAGGGATGTTTACTTAAAAGAATTTTAAATAGTACAGATAAATGGGATGTACATGGCTGTTGTAAAGAAAATAACCATGGTAGGGTGTGGGCATGGGACTTTGGTAAGTATTCCATGACTTTAGATGAGCTTTTGACACTTGAAATTTCTCCAAATAATGACAAGTTTTCATATTTGTTGAGCCAGGGACGGAAAAACAAGAACTATAGTTACTGATAAGGACTGTGCAAGGAGTTTTGGACACCAGGGAAGTAACAAACACTTTTGCCACAAACTTCTTTCCTAGCATACCCCAGAGAACTGAACTCATTTGCCAGAAGTCTTGAAAATGAGTCTTGCTGATTGTTTTGCTTTACTTTAATTGAATGCTACATATTAAGTTACGGACTTGTATATTCCAGGGATCTGGATCTGAAGAAGCCAATTTATCAGAGGACTGCAGCCTATGGCCACTTTGGTAGGGACAGCTTCCCATGGGAAGTGCCCAAAAAGCTTAAATATTGAAAGTGTTAGCCTTTTTTCCCCAGACTTGTTGGCGTAGGCTACAGAGAAGCCTTCAAGCTCTGTGGGAAAGGGCCCTTCTTCCTAAATTTTCCTGTCCTCTTTCAGCTCCTGATCAGTTGCAGTCACTCTATAGTCAATGACATGAATTTAGCTTGTGTGGGGGACTGTAAGTTGGGCTTGCTATTCTGTCCCTAGGTGTTTTGTTCACCATTATAATGAATTTAGTGAGCATAGGTGATCCGTGTAACTGCCTAGAAACAAATCAACAGCATTGTAGTAAATAATGCTTTGAAATTGAACCTTTGTGCCCTATCACCCAACCTTCTAAAATCCTAATTGCATTGACTTTCCCACCAAATGCTGAAAATGTCCTTGTAATGTGCACGTAAAGTACTTGTAGTTCCATTATAGCTTCTTGTCTGGCAATGCCACAGCCCTGTCAGCATGAATTTGTAATGTCTTGAGCTCTATTATGAATGTGAAGCCTTCCCCTTATCCTCCCTATAACTTGATCCACTTCTAATTATGTAGCTCTTTGTCAGGGAGTGTTCCCTATCCAAATCATCCTTGCATGTAACGCAAGTTCCAGTTGGAGCTCTAGCCTGACATGAGAAAAAAAAAAGGCAGTTACCATTAAACCATCTCCCTGGTGCTTATGCTCTTAATCGCCATCTCTTAAACAGCACCAAATCAGAATCTCTCCACTTTCAGCTGTCTTTTGGAGGACGTACGTAATAAGGGTTTTATTTAGTAAACCAATCCTATGCATGGTTTCAGCACTAGCCAAACCACCAATTCCTAGCTCTAGAAAAACAGGCACTTGGCACCCTTGTGATGTCATACAGAGAAGTCACAGGGCAGTACCTGAGGGTCTGTAGGTTGCACACTTTGGTACCAGATAACTTTTTTTTTTTTCTTTATAAGAAAGACTGAGTACTCCACACTGCACAAGAACTCCTCCCAGGGTTTTAACTTTGTTTTATTTTCAAAACCAGGTCCAATGAGCTTTCTGGACAGCTGGTGTAGCTACAGAGAAACCAGCTTCCTTCAGAGAGCAGTGCTTTTGGCGGGGAGGAGGAAATCCCTTCATACTTGAACATTTTCTAATTGCTTATTTATTGTATTCTGGGGTATGGCGTAAGTACAGAGAAGCCATCACCTCAGATGGCAGCTTTTAAAAGATTTTTTTTTTTCAACACCATGATTCCTTTAACATGTTTCCAGCATTCCCAGGTAGGCCAAGGTGTCCTACAGAAAAGCCTTGGGTTAGACCTACAGGGGTTCTGGCTGGTGTCAACAGAAGGGAGGGCAGAGCTGGTGCAGCTGGCCATGGAGAAAGCTGACTTGGCTGGTGTGGTACAGAGAAGCCAGCTTGTTTACATGCTTATCCCATGACTGCTTGCCCTAAGCAGAAAGTGCCTTTCAGGATCTATTTTCGGAGGTTTATTACGTATGTCTGGTTCTCAATTCCAACAGTTTAATGAAGATCTAAATAAAATGCTAGGTTCTACCTTAACCTGTGTGCATTATTATTTGTATTCTGGAGGTATGTGGGATGGTTTCCCAACCAGGGATTGAATGTGGACCTCTGCAGTGAAAGCACTGAATCTTGGCCACCAGGGAACTCCTCTCTCCATTATTAAGTGTTTCCATATGAGTATGAATTAAACATTTTAACCCTGAGTAATTGTAATCCCACCCATGGTTTAGGGAAATCACTTCAACCTTAACTATAGGCCTCTAAAAGGTTCTTAGTGTCGGGTAACGGTTTATGAAAGTTGAAGGTTTGTCCAGCACTCCCTTTTTTGGTCAACACAGTGGGCAAAATTCACGTCTTATTACAACAGCCACTTCTGCACTATCAGCAGTGCTTTAAAAGCATAAAAACCTCTAAAATGAGTATCGTGAGAAGAGTGGTGTTTTAAATTTTAAGCCAATTTTCGTTTTGAAAATGTAAAAACAATGCCTTAAATTCCCCTTCCGTATAAATGGGTTAAAGGCTATAAGTTATGTACTGCAGTTTGAAAACTTTAAACAGCAGTGAGAGAACAGTGAGGATTCATCATGCAATGGATAAAGTTTAAACAACCGCAACAAGGATGTGTATTCTGAATTTGTGGCAGTTATCAACCAGCTCTTAAACCATCCTTTCTTAAGCTACATAGCCCATGTTTACACCAGCAAATACGAAATCAAATGGTTGAAATGCTTTACTCTTGCAAATGAGGTCCAAGCAATGCCTGCTTGGAGTTAAAAGTTTAGAAACAGGTTTGGGAGGAAAGGCAAGGTTAAATCTTAGGGGAGTGTGCACTCTCCACCTGCTGTGAAACTTGAGAACTTCAACTTTTCATGATATTGAAAAGCTCCAGAATACCAAAAAGCTTTTAGATGGCCAAGACACTGCTATCTCAGTTCAGTTGCTCAGTCATGTCCAACTGCGACCCCATGAATTGCAGCATGCCAGACCTCCCTGTCCTATCACCAACTCCTGGAGTTCAAACTCAAGTCCATCAAGTAGGTGATGCCATCCAGCCATCTCATCCTCTGCGTCCCCTTCTGCCCCCAATCCCTTCTAGCATCAGAGTCTTTTTCCAATGAGTCAACTCTGCATGAGGTGGCCAAAGTACTGGAGTTTCAGCTTTAGCATCATTCCTTGCAAAGAACATCCAGGACTTATCTCCTGTAGAAAGAAGTGGTTGGATCTTCTTGCAGTCCAAGGGACTCTCAAGATCTTGTCTTCTCCAACACCACAGTTCAAAAACCAATTCTTTGGTGCTCAGCTTTCTTCAGATTCCAGCTCTCACATCAATGCATGACTACTGGAAAAACAGCCTTGACTAGACGGACCTTTGTTGGCAAAGTAATGTCTCTGCTTTTGAATATGCTATCTAGGTGGGTCATACCTTTCCTTCCAAGGAGTAAGCGNCTCTATCAAACACACACACACACACACACACACACACAGATACTTTCATGTTTATTTCTCTCCTGCATATGTGCCTAAGACTTGCTAAGCCCTCTTCCAAAGGCATCTCATCACCCTTCCACCTGGCTCAGAACTGACAGCAAGATTTTTCACCTCCTCCCTCTCCTTTCTCTTCTCTGATGAACAGTGAACCAGATGGCCATTCCCCAGTCTCCCAGCATGGGTTTGACTGACAGGGGCCTTTGATAAACCTCTGAAGAATGAAGTCACCTCCAGGTCACTGCAGCAGCCTGGCCTTTAACACCCACCACACAGACCACCATTATCTGCTGAATAGGAGACAAAGGAAATTAGCCCTGCTTCCCTCTCGTCCCCATTATTTCCAGCCTGATTTAAACAAGGAGGCAATGAGATGCCCTTCACTTTCCTCCAAAAGGTACAAATGTCAGCTGTTAAAAAATGCAAGCAAGAGGCTTTTCTGTGTTAATGGCTGGGTTTCTTTGTTAAAGCTGAGGAGTGGAAAGTGTGGTTAAGCGCTGCCTTTGAGAAAAGACTTAACAAGCTTCTCAACAACTTCCTTAACTACCCATACCTCAGTCTAATCCATAGGTATTCTTAAGCCTTCAGGTTTCAACTAGAAAGGAAAGATGGATATGAGCCTTCATTTCCAAACATGGGGCCTCCCGAGTGACTCAGTGGTAAAGAGTCCACCTGCCAATGAGGATACAGGAGACATGGGTTTGATCGCTGGGTCAGAAAGATCTCCTGGAGCAGGAAATGGCAGCCCATTCCACTATTCTTCCCTGGAAAATTTCATGGACAGAGGAGCCTGGAGGACTACATAGTCCATGGGGCCACACAGAGTTGAACATGACTGAGTGACTGAGGACACAAATAACCTGGAAAGCTGAGTGAAAAGGGTTTTCCATCATGTACTTCTGCAATTGGAAAAGTAGGAAAAGGGTCCCTTCCCTCTTTCCCAAAACATTCTCCACCCAAGAACTAAAAGTTTAACTCTCAACAGAACTAAAAATGAGTTGTGAATACCTACATCCCTCCAGATTTGACAAGGATATTGTTTCTGGTTTCCTGCCGCGCTGTGAAGGGCAGGTGTGTGTGTCTGTGTGTAGCCTTTGGGTGTACTCTAGCTGTTGTTATAGACGAGTACTTCAGCTTTAGCTGGAGAATGGAAAATTATGGCAGAAGTGTTCATTATTGTGAAGAACTTTGTTTCACAATTCCATCTCTCTCTCTGTCTTTAGTTGCTAAGTCGTGTCCAACTCTTTTGACCCCGTGGACTGTAGCCTGCCAGGCTCCTCTGTCCATGAGATTCTCCAGACAAGTATACTGGAGTGGGTTGCCATTTCCTTCTCCAGGGGATCATCCCGACTCAGAAATCAAACCCGGGTCTCCTGCATTGCAGGCAGATTCTTTACCAACTGATCTATGAGGGAAGCCCATTCACAATTCCATAGTTGTTTCTAAATATTAAGGATCGTAGCACATTTTCTTTAGATGACAGCCTAAGAAGGCAATGTTTGCTGTTGTTATCATACAAATTATAAAACTTTAAAACTGTTGGTTCTGCAAAACAGCCAGAAGACTGCAAAAAAAAGAACAGATATCAGATAAATCATGACAATTCAGATAAAATTAATGACTCAATCAACAGACAGCAGAGCCAGACATTGCATTAGGTCCTTCCTGTGATATCAATTTGGAGGCAGAGTCCCTACAGTTTATGATCTAGATAAGGAAACACAAGTAAGGCTAGACCTCATTCCTAAAGACTAGGCATTGTTGTTTAGTTGCTAAGTCGCCTCCGACTCTTTGCAACCCCAAAGACTGTAGCCTGCCAGGTTCCATCCATGGAATTCTCCAGGCCATAACACTGGAGTGAGTAGCCATTCCCTTCTCCAGGGGATCTCCCAATCCAGGGATCAAACCCAGGTCTCCTGCATTGCAGACAGATTCTTTACCATCTGAGCCAACAGGGAAGCCAATTTAATACTTTCTTCCTGTGTTCGTTAGCTAGGGCAGCCATCACCAAACATGACAGACTGGGCGAGTTAAACAACGACATTTAATTCTCACAGTTCCAGAGACCGGAAGTCCACCATTAAGGAATTGGTAGGACTGTCTCTTTGGCCTGCAGGTGGCTGCCTTCTCACTGTGACCTCACATGGCCTTTCCTCTATTTGTGTATCCCTGATATCTCTTTTCCTTCTTGTAAGGAGCCAGTCATATGAGATCAGGATCCCACTCTTATGACATCACTTAGCCTTAGTGACCATCTTAAAGGTCCCATACCTAACATACCTAAATACAGGCACATTAGGGGGTAGCATTAGTTGCTCAGTCGTGTCTGACTCTTTGTGACCCCATGGACTGTAGCTCACCAGGCTCTCCTGTCCATGGAGTTCTCCAGGCAAGAATAAGGGAGTGGGTTGCCATTCCCTTCTCCAGGGAATCTTCCCAACCCAGCAATTGAACCCAGGTCTTCTGCATTGCAGGCCACCAGAGAAGTAGGGTTTCAACATATCAGTTGGGGGGGAGGGGTCTATATGATTGGGTCCATAACACTTCCTTTAGCAATGAGAAGGTAAGAAAGTGGTGAAATAGGGGATCCACAAGCTGAAGAGTTGCTATGGAACTGCAGTTGAATTAATGAAGAGAGCGGACAAGGAAGAGACAGTTCAGGAGGTTATTTCAATAGGCAACAAGCAAAATGGGCAGGGCCTGGATTTGATTTTGGCAGTAAAAAGAACTGGAAGCCAAGTGAAAACATTAGGGAAACATTAATAGGATTTGATGACTGATTTAATATGGCAAGCAAGAGAGAAAAGAGGCTTTGGGTTATTAATTCTGAGAGATTACGGAGATGGTGACCTATGAAATGAGTATGGAGAAGATACTTGTACTGCCAAATAGAGTGGAAAGGTCTTGCATTGTGCAGTCGCATATGCTGCTTCAAACATGTAAAGGTGGTCATGTTTTAAATGTGTGATTTTAGCGATTCATTTACCATTTCATTACTCTTGTATGAAATTGGGATGATAGAACCAGCTTCACTGGGTGGTTTATATTTTATGAATGAAAGGATATCATATAATTCAACTATGACATAGAATTCAAAATTACTGATAGGTTTCAGAAGAAGCTTGCATACATGCTAAATCACTTCAGTAATACCCAACTCTGTGCAACCATATGGACTGCAGCCTGCCAGGTTCCTCTGTCTATGGGATTCTCTAGGCAAGAATACTGGAATGGGTTGCCATGCCCTCCTCCAGGGGATCTCCCCCAGCCAGGGATCTAACCCGTATCTATTACACCTACCTGCATTGGTTCTTTACCACTACTGCCACCTGGGAAGCCCCAGAAGAATCTTAAGTCTAGGTAATTATAAATATTATTGGTTTTCATTTTAGTTGGAAATCTCCCTGATATAAAGAAGCAAATAAAATATAATGTAGTTGGATACGTGGGTGAGCCTCTTAATAACAGGCTGTGACCCAGTTCTTTGAAGAAGTATAAACAACTGTCCCTGTTCTATAAATTGAGTCTTTGCAAAACCACAAGTGTGGCTTTGAGAGCAATTCAAAGCCCACCTAGCTTTACTAATCCCCAAACCTCACCTATTTATCTCAAAATTCTAAAAGCCCAGGACATTGGAAATAGAACTGTCCTCCATTCAAGGGAAAAAAGGGAAAATATTAAATTAATATTACACACTAGATTTCAGATATTAATTATCTGACACATAGATAAAGTTTTAAAACAAAAGCCACAAGGTCTTCATGCAACTGTCTGTATGTTTATATATATATCCTATTATACATATGTGTATGTATATATTATATAATAGTTTTTACTTCTAAATGATATTAAAAAATTATTTATTGAATCACTTAAAGGAGTCCTATTCAAGTTGGCTTAGATACAAATGAACACTCACATAAGTTAAGGATTTCTAAAACTCTCAGAAATACAAACTTTAACCCAAACATGTTTTGATACTCTTTGATAATTAAAACTAGTTTTAAAATTGTCGGTAAAATTAAAACAGGGATTTCTTCAGTGTTGTCAGCATTAAATATAAAGCAAAGATACAATTTACTTTCTACCTAGGTTTGCCAGTCAAATAAGCTTATGTTATATCTACTAAACATTTAAAATTATAACACTATAAATCCAACTTAAGAACCAAATGTGCAAAAAAAGTTAACTGTTTGATACATGTCAAGCATAGCAGTTTAAAAAAAAAGGAAAGGAAGAACCATATTTTTAACTTTCTGGAGTCTTTGCCTTGGTGATATTTTTACACTTGCCTATTTTATCAACAAGAAAAATAACTTAAAATGATGGCTAGCTTTGTTATTTGTCTCATGAAATTTTCACAAGCAATTCAATTATAATTAAGAACATGTGAATTAAATAGATATCTGCGGGATAAAAGTTTGTAAATGAACTTTTCAACATTAATTATGTTTAAGTATGTTTACTTAAAAATAGTTCCAAAGATCAGTTTGATAACTGAAAGCCTTAAATCTATGCAAAGTTAAATTAAATGGTGAATATTCATTGAATGTATAGGTTATTTCCACATGAGATAAAACATTAATTGCTGAACAAAAGTTTGTTTATCTACTTTTGGCATCTTGTGTTTATGTGGTATAGAGATGGTAAATTTATTGAACCAGTTGATGAACATGAGAAATTTTACTTTGAAAACACATATGCCTCTAGAAATTATGAAAGGACATATTTACAAATTTACTATAAAATTATAATACATGAAAGACAGTTCCCAGTTGCTTACCTTTTAGTTTTCACTGAAAAGAAAAATTACTCATGGTTAAAAATTCTAATGAATATATATAAATAAAACTATGAAAAATAATAAGAATAAATTATGGTCTGTAAAGGAAAGGAAGATGTATTTTTGCTGAGGACATATTTAAGTGGAAGAGAATAATTTTGAGCTAAATCAGAAAGACTGATTGATACAGAATTAAAAAACATAGAAGACAAAAATTGGATAGATTTTTAAAAATTGTAGACAGTTGTGGAAAAGAAATTCTATGCATGATTGAATTGCTAAAGTTAAATTCACACTGTCTTTATCAGACCTTTGATTACTTAAGAAAACCAAATATTTTCAACATTAAAGAGTTAAAGATTTTTGTTTTTAACAGTGATATAACCAATGTTTTTCTTTTGTTTTATAATGTCACTTTGGTTAAATAGTTGTTTTATTTTATGTTATATGATTCTGTTTAGTCAGATATACATACTTTTTGACATTCTTGACAACTTCCCCAAATTAAATTCTGAATAGAGTAATTTTTTTTTTTTTCTTTAAAAGTCCGAACTGAGATTCCTTATGCTGGAACTTTTGTTCCAGCAAAGGAGAGTTCACTGTTTTTGCTTCACCTAAATAAATAATCAGGCCAAGTTTCACAATATTCAACTTATACTGCAAAGAAATTAGTCTTACTTCAATTATCTTTGATAGAAATGGAGGTGAGTAGACAAAATACATATGTATATTTGATGGAAAACTATAGCACACTCTTGCAGGCATTAAATTCTAATGCTATACATGGTCTTTCATATCTTGCTACTTACTTGTAACTGAACTGGATCCTGGATTCTAGTTTCCTCCTATATCTAGCAGCATCTCCCCAAGACCAGTATTACCCATTTTTCTCTCACCCTTCTGACTTGAAGTCACTAAAAATTAAAACTACCCTTTTTCCTGGGGCCCTGCAAGCTGAAGTTGGACGACTTGATATAAACCTCAGAGAAATCTTTACAACAGCTCATGTTTGGACAACTTTTATGCCTATTGTTGTGTGGGCCACTCAGAGAGTTTACTGGAATAAATGACAACATCCCCAGAGACATTCCAACTCCAAACCAGGAAGATCTGCAAGACTGCCATGCCTGCCCTCACTCCTGAAGATCACACTTTCAGCCTAACATCTAGAAATTCCCTCAGGACTCAAAAGCTGAATTTATAGTTTGTTCTAGCCATTAACCTTTGTTTTTCTTTTGTTTCCACAGAAGTGCCCAGCACTAAGAGATTAGTACAATAGATGATGAGACCATTCACTAACTCAGTGTCTGGCCTGTGAAACTTCTTAGGGGAGTTTCAGATGGAAGAATGAACATGCTCAGGACATGCTACCCCGAAACATGGAACCTTGGCCTATTGAATATTTTAAGCTGAAGGACTTCTGAGAAAATAGGAAAAGCAGAAGCATCACTCTGCCCTCCTCCCCTGAAGCAGATCAGAAAACCCTCTTGTGAGAGGTGCCTTCTCTATTCCTGGAAGAAAGGAAAATCCTTCTCTCTGAAGAGAAAGGGAAGCCAAACAAACAGATCTTCCTAAGTTTCCCCTGGTTTGCTGCACTTTACCCTTTGTCCTATCACATTCCTCATGACTCTCCACTTTTCAAACTTAGCATACACCAGAAGGCCTGTTTTCATTTCCTATGAAGACTCTCATGTCACATAACATTCATATGAAATAAATCTGGGGGAAATATCTGTATGCTTTTCTCTTGTTAATCTGTCTTTGTCACTTTAATTTTCAGACACAGCCAGGGACACTAACAGGGTCAAGGAAAACTTTCTTCCTCTACACAACTGTAAAAAACTAACAGAGAACACACTTCTGTCTCTCTTTAAATATCTATATGTTGTATATTTAAAGAGAGAAAGAATCCAGTATATATATATATAAAATCTATTTAATATTTATATATAATATTTATTTATTTAATGTTTATATATATAATATTATATATATATCTATTTGTGTGTGTGCTCAGTCTTGTCTGACTCTTTGCAACCGCATGGACTGCAGCCCACCAGGCTTATGTGTCCATGGGATTTCCCAGGCAAAAATACTGGAGTGAGTTGCCATTTCCTTCTCCAATATATATACGTGTGTATGTATTTTTGGAGAGACAGAGAATGACGTACTCAACATGAGTTGACTGGGGTAGGATATTCCTTGGTTTGGAGAATATGTTCCCATTGAATATATATCAGCATACATTACTATGTAACAGAGCATATATTACTATAGCTTCTCCTTGCTTTGTAATCTTTGAGAAGAGACCCAACAAAATTTGGAGAGAGATCTTGTCAAACCTTCACTTAATGTTTTGATTTCATGGCTATAGCTCTCATTGTTGCTGGTTCAGAAAGCTTTCCTTTCCTCTTGTACCCAGCGCGACTTTTAAATAATTTTAGTGATGTTTAGCCTCATGTTTGGCTGGTTTTATGGAATCACAAACCTGCAGAATACAAGAGAACTCTAGAGAATACTGTTTAAATTTATTATGTAGCTTTATTGGGTCAATTCTCACAGTTTTGTAAGTAATCTTCAGGTCCCTCAGTGCAGCTTTTAAGAGTGTTGATTATTTCACTTCTTGTATTTGGAATTGAATTCTTTGAAATTAATTATGCAAAAAATAAGGAAAACTTACAGAAGTAAGTATTGTATTGGTATTGTATGGAAATTTACAGATGTTCTGAAGTGAAAGTGTTAATCACTTAATTGCTCAGTCGTGTCTGACTCTTTGGGTTTTAGCCCATGGACTGTAGCCCACCAGGCTCCTCTGTCCATGGACTTCTCCAGGCAATAATACTGGAGTGAGTAGCTATACCCTTTTCCAGGGGATCATCTCCAACCAGAGATGGAACCCCAGCCTCCTGCATTGCAGAAACTCCTTGTGGCTCAGACAGTAAAGTCCACTATACATTGCTATCAACCTGTGAAATGTACAAAGAAACAGACTCCTGCCAGATAATCTGTAGCTTTCTCATCCACTTAGCCATAGCTCCTGGAAAAAAACTACAAACAAACCAATGACCTGAGCTAATTTAAAAATCCCTCGTCTTTTGGTGAACATAATTGCACTTTGACAAGTTTGTATCTCAACATAGCCATCGTAAGAAGACATCAAAAAGCAATGTAATGAAACTGATCAACATGATGAATGCACAGAAAATGTACAGTGGTTACAAGGTTCCTGGTTTCAAAGATAACAAGACAATTATTTGGATAATTCTAAATACAAGGAGTGAGAAACAGTGTAAAAATCTCTGAGAAATACCGGGTGCTATGGTCATCCTAGATCCAAGTCCTTTTGGAGGCAGAGAATGGCAAAGTCTTACATGGAGGAGCAGCCACGGAAATTAGTTTATACAGACACAGGGCCTCAGATGGATTTGGACAATTCTGAAAGAATTAAAAAGGAACCAACATATAAATAAAATGGAAAGACATCAGTCTTGACCAGCCTGGCTACTGGAAGGCCCAACAGCCTGCCATGCAGGAGAGACAGAGCCAGTGTCAAACATCGCTAGCTGAGAGAGGAATTTTTTCACCTCTCAGCAAGGCTGAATAGAAGGAATTTAATTTGCCTGCTTGGCTCTTATGCAACGCCAGGTAACCGTAGAATAAAGAGGGCTTTGAGGGAGAAAGCCAGACTTTCCAAACACATTGCTGCAATCATATCCTCCTCTCGTCAGATGCCTGCAGACACAGCGACCAACATGTCCCAGACTGCTTGTTGCTATCACTCAGATTCATAAGGCTGCGTCTCCCACCGAGAAGGATGAGAGATATAAAGGCTCCAACTGCTCTGCTTGTGCAAACTCCACGGTGAAATTCCATCAGACAGAAGCCAGCTCTCTGCTGAGTGAATTGAGCCTTTTATCAGTCAGATTTGTATACATTACAGAGAGAGCCAAAGAAGGGGGTTACTGTACACCTCGTATATTTTTAGTTCCTCAGGATTGGTTGTTATTGGACTTAATGTGAGGGGAAGAAAAGAAAAAAAAAAAAAAGTTTCAGCCTTCCGTGTGTACTGGTGGCTTTTTGAGGTCTCCAGGTTTTGCTAGACTTGTCTGCTTACTTTTTGGATATACTTTGGTAGCGCAGAGCATGCTAATCTGTTTCATGTTCCAAATTCGATACCAATAATTTGCTGATGAGGGTGTGTGTGTGTGTGTGTGTGTGTGTGTGTGTGTGTGGTGTGATTATATGAATGCACACAAACTTACATTGAATTGATTTCTGTTTTGAGACTCATTCTGTCCACAAGAACAGCATAACAAAACTATTTCAGTTGGCAGAATCAGCTAGGAAACTTTTGCAAGACCTTTACTTTCTTCATTGACTTTAGTTACTGCTGAAGAAATTCCCTTGGGAAAATAAAAACAAAAACAAGCAAATCCATAAAATATGTGGATGCAGAGATAGAGCTAGTATTCATGTCACTAGACATATTAAAACCAAACAAAACCTGGCTTTTTAAACTTGGTCTCTTGCAAAATTTGGGGACTAGAAATAATCCTTCTATCATGGTATTCACGCCTATAATTATTTTAAATGTCAGTCTTACTACTTCCCCTTCCAACCTGGTGCTGTATGTATAAAACAGAGGTCACCCTGGTGCTCTGTGATGACCTAGAGGGGTGGAACCAGGAGATATGAGAGGGAGGCTCAAGATAGGGGGGATATATGTATAATTATGGTTGATTCATGTTGTATGGCAGAAACCAACACAACACTTTAGAGAAATTATCCTCCAATTAAAAAAAAATTTTTATGAGCCACATTAAAAATAAAAACAGATGAAAAAACAAAACAAAACACCAAAACAGATGAATCTGATTTCAAACTTGAGACTGGTTCACATTTACTCGTAAAGCACTTTGTATACTCTCTTCCAGTTTTTTCTTTGATGCTGTTAAATAAGTAAGCTTTATCACAGTCTATTCTGGGATACATTTTCAAGGTACTAAAGTGAACAGCCATCTCTTTAGACCTAAATGGCTTTATGGGCCTACAATCCGTTCACTCACGCAGGGCCCCAAGCTCAGAAAGTTCCTGGGCTTGGTTTAACTCTCTACTGTTGTGTCTTGAAATTCTTGATACTTTTTGGACAGAGAGCCCTACTTTGTCATTTCTCACTGACCTTGCAAATTATGTAGACAGTTCTGTTCTTAGAATTAGTGAACAACTGGTGGAAATTTTTGGATATGGTGAGGGTTAGGGGTGAGAGACTCTGTTAGGGTGCTAATTCTAAGCTCTTAACACCCCTCCCCCCAAGTTAGGTTACTAGAGAGCCAATTTTCAGGGTGATGGCACTGGATTAGTCAGTCATGGCTCCTCAAGAAATAATAAATTAAGAATTACTTTTCTAATATTTATTCAATAAAAATTTACTGAGCAAAAATCTTGAAGATGGACCAAATAAAGGTTTAACTCATATATTATATTTGAGCTTTTTGGCAGTATTAATTTAAATGAGCAATGGAGAAAGCCTTATGCATGATTATTAATTATCTATTCTTATGTAGAAGGCAATATATTGGATATTAAACTTAAAAATCAGAAAACCAGGTTTCCTAGGCATTCCTTATGATTGTCTGTGGCCCCTTAAGCATTTTGGGCTTACAGAAGATGAAATTGAGGTTTAGAGAATTTGGGAAACTTTCCCAGAATTATATTTGGACCTGAAGAACCAAGTCTAAAACCCAAGCACATAGGACAACAAAAGTGGTGCTCTTAGCACAGGGTGTCATTACCCTGCCTCATATTTTGCCATTTATTGTCCAGCTCTATACCCCTGGGCTTCCCAGGTGGTGCTAGTGGTAAAAAACCCACCTGCCAGTGCCAGAGATACAAGAGACATGGGTTTGATCCCTGGTCAGGGATCCCCTGGAGGAAGATCCCCTGGAGGAGGGCATAGCAATCCACTCCAGTATTCTTGCCTGGAGAATCCCATGGACAGAGGAGCCTGGAAGGCTGCAGTCTATGGGGTCGCAAAGAGTCGGAAACGACTGAGCAACTTCACTTTCACTTTTTACTTTCATGCATTGGAGGAGGAAATGGCAACCCACTCCAGTGTTCTTGCCTGGAGAATGCCAGGGACGGGGGAGCCTGGTGGGCTGCCATCTATGGGATCTCACCGAGTCAGACACGACTGAAGCGACTTAGCAGCAGCAGCAGCATGCATCTGTACCGTCAACTTCTTTCCTTCTCTAGAACTGAGAATGTATATAAGCGAGTTCACATGCAAGGCTTACCACAGGCAGAAGAGCACCTGGACCAAAGCTAGTTACCTAAATATCATATTCTCAACCTCAAGGTTCAGATGAGATGTTTTCTAGACAACGCAACCCTGAACTTAGCCCCATGTATTAGTAGGAGAAGGTAATGGCACCCCACTCCATTACTGTTGCCTGGAGAATCCCATGGATGGAGGAGCATGGTGGGCTGCAGTCCATGGGGTTGCTAAGAGTCGCACATGGCTGAGTGACTTCACTTTCCCTTTTCACTTTCAGTCATTGGAGAAGGAAATGGCAACCCACTCCAGTGTTCTGGAGAATCCCAGGGAGAGAGGAGCCTGTTGGGTGCCATCTATGGGGTCACACAGAGTCGGACACGACTGACATGACTTAGCAGCAGCAGTAGCATATCACTAAAAACACATTACTACACATTCATACACATGTAAGCACTATCTCCTAGTTTTCTTCTTAGAAATGAGACTGAACTTTAGTTTAGACAATATACCCTTCCAAGATACAGAAACTTTGAAATATGTAGCATCATCTTGCTATTTAAATGAATCAAGAATTTAGGAGTAAAAGCTGATAATCATCAAGGTACTATCTTTGAAAATCATTTTGTATTTTTCATATTCTTTACTTCTAAATAAACCATTTGTAGTCAGGTTTGGCAAACATATCCAATTTCATTCTAAGTAAGTGTTCCACACGTGAAGGATTCTTGGTTTGTATGTTGATGTTGGCCTAGTTAAAGCCTCCATTGCCATCTGAATTATGTGAGAGCTTTCAATTCTGCTAATGTGGAGTTTGCACCTTGCAGAAGGGAAAGACATTTTAATAAGCCTTATTTGTATTTGCCAAAGGAAAATTAAATTAAATTTGCAGAGATATTCACTTTTTAACAAGGCTAGTGAGAAAGCTATATACAAAGACAGAAAACCAAAAAGAGAATTTCAGTTGGAGTTTGCCGTTTTTTCCCTCATATCTTTTCTGGACTGTTAGCTCCGTTTCTCTGTCAACTTCTGCCCAGGCTGAAAGACATAAAATTCTTTTTCATTTCTTCATGCTACTCCCTACAGCTTTTGCTTCTTGCTAGCAAGTAAAAGTGGATAAGGCAATGGGACCCCACTCCAGTACTCTTGCCTGGAAAATCCCATGGACGGAGGAGCTTGCCAGGCTGTAGGGTTTCTAAGAGTCGGACATGACTTAGCGACTTCACTTTCCCTTTTCACTTTCATTCATTGGAGAAGGAAATGGCAACCCACTCCAGTGTTCTTGCCTGGAGAATCCCAGGGACGGCGGAGCCTGGTGGGCTGCTGTCTATGGGGTTGCACAGTGTTGGACACGACTGAAGTGACTTAGCAGCAACAGCAAGTAAAAGAAGGTCAAGACAGAAGATGCAGAACACTTACTGGTTACTCTACCAGATGCACCAGAAAATTCCCAAAACAACATGCAAGGCTGTATCCAAATTCCCACTGACAGAGAGAAGAGGGTCCGTCTTGTGGTTATTTACACTGGACATTTTTGAACCAAAATAACTTCCCAACCCTTTAACCAGCTGATGCTGACCAACCTCCTTTCAAACAATCTATAAAATTAGTTTTCTGGGTTCAACAGGTCACTTCATTTAAGCTTCTGTTCAAATGTCACCATGCTAAAGTGGCCTTTGCAAAGCACACTATCAAAAAATGTCACCCCACACCTTCAATCCCATCATATTAATAACAGTGATCACTACCTGACTTTTACAATATATTTTCTGATCATTTATTTGTTGTTTTCTTCTCCCTCTGTAATTTAGGTACTGTGAGGGTAGATTTGTCTAACTGACCACTGTACCTCCAAAGCCTAGAACAGTACCCACAGGTGAGAAGAACTCACTAAATATTTGTTGAATTAATTAAATACCTGTGAAAATGAGTCGGACCATATGGAGCTGGCAGAAGTATACTAACACACTAGTTTCTGATGTCATTTGTTCTCACATAATTCTGACTGAAGGAAACCTTTTCAAGGAACCAATCTCTAGTTCAAGTTTCCTCCATGTCTTTCTTCTGCTTTCTGTGTAGCCAGCCCAAAGGATATTTGAGTTCAATTTGCAGAGAAATGCTATAGATAGAAATGATAATGTGCCCTCAACTTAAAAGAGCTGAGCATGTTTTGAAAGTGTTTTATGAACTGGAAACCTTTCTATGAGGTATTTCACTACCGCCCCATAAAACCTGACACCCTGCTGGAATTTCATCCTGTTAAATTTGGCAGTGTTTCCTTCCTCATGTAATGAGTTCAGTTCATGTTTTCATTTAAGTTCATACCCAGATACAAATCAGTGTCACTGCCACAGGCAATGGCTCACAGAATTCTTAAGCACTTGGGGCTGAGGGATGCAGGGTATAGAAGGACAAATGCCAAGTTCTCCTCTTCGCATGGGGGTTCTGTAGCATTTACTGTCTTCAGCCCATCTCCGTGCCAGGTCCCATGGAAGCCGTTGGCTAAATGGGCTTCTGGCATCTATCTCAACACAAGCTCGTCTTCTAAAGCCTCTCTGGATTTCCTGTGGTAATCCCTCTTTGTGCCTCTCTGAGAAAGAAACAATAATCACTATTTTTTTTTTTTTTTTTTTTTTTTGCAGGAGGAAAGTTCAAGAGCACAAATGGTTTTAGTTAGGGATTCAATAAACACTTTGGCAGGAATGAGGAAAGCAGCATTGAAAAGACCTAGTTTTTCTTTCACTTCTAGTTTAAGGTAGATATTTTCCTGTGAGGCAAACCCGGGCAGAGTCAATACTATGAGGACAACCTTCTGTTCTTGGCAGATACACCAGGCAACTAAAATCTAATACCTACTCAAGGGCTCTTTCTTNTTTCTTTCACTTCTAGTTTAAGGTAGATATTTTCCTGTGAGGCAAACCCGGGCAGAGTCAATACTATGAGGACAACCTTCTGTTCTTGGCAGATACACCAGGCAACTAAAATCTAATACCTACTCAAGGGCTCTTTCTTCAAGTGTCATTATCAATAAACGATCGTTATGGCAACAAAGAGGGTAACAACGACAGCCAGAGCACCCTGTGTATGGAAGTTCCGTTCTGCCTGTGGGGAATGCGACTCGATTTGCATTGACTTTATGACTTTCTGCAGGCAAACGCCTGGAGACTCTTTCCTAAAGGTACTGCTGAGCTCAGGACAGTGCCGTCGCATTGTCTGCATTAAGAGCTAGGCTGCCAGCTCTTCCCTTCCCCAAGCCAAGTTCTCAGACTTCAAGGAGCTGATTTGGAGGAAGTAAGGTTGAACAATAAAATGATAGCTAGAAGAAAGTTTAAAAAGGAGTCCGTTTGCCTTCTTCATGTTCAAGACAGCAAGTCAATGTACACACCTATACACTCACGTTCATATTTTACTAGCTTTTTTGCCCAGCAATAAATTGGGATCTTTGCTAATCACATGATTGAAGTCATTGTCCCAGGAGCCCCCAGTTTTAATGCTGATAAATCCCATCACTATTCTTAACTCCAGGAGAGGCAGACACAGAGCCCACCCTGAGCTGGTGGGTGACATCCGGGGCTGGGACATCTGTCTGTGGGACCCCCTCCAGTAGATAAATGGCTGTATTATGATGTGAGCCACAGTTTTCTTTGTGTGCACCATTTAGATGTCTAAAATTATTGATAAAACTTGCTCTATTAAAAAAAAAGTTAATTTTCTACTCCCCCATTACGGAATTCTAATAAATTCTCACTTGGCCCCACTACTTAGAGATCAATGTGCCACAATTCTTGTTTAAAACTGCACGTTTCCCAAATTGTCCCATAACAGGCTGGAATATATCCACATATATTCCTTTCAATCTGATAGCTTTATATCAGTGTGATTCATTCATTAATCAATTAATATGTTAATTCAGCAATTATTTTATTGAACATTACTAACTTCAGGCACTGCACTAGAAGCTGGACACTGAGGAAGCATAGATAATACAAGCTCTTTGGTATATATCAAAAATCCAGGGCCAACAAAGGTCCGTCTAGTCAAGGCTAAGGTTTTTTCCAGTGGTCATGTATGGATGTGAGAGTTGGATTGTGAAGAAGGCTGCGCACGGAAGAATTGATGCTTTTGAACTGTGGTGTTGGAGAAGACTCTTGAGAGTCCCTTGGACTGCAAGGAGATCCAACCAGTCCATTCTGAAGGAGATCAGTCCTGGGTATTCTTTGGAAGGAATGATGATGAAGCTGAAACTCCAATACTTTGGCCACCTCATGTGAAGAGTTGACTCACTGGAAAAGACTCTGATGCTGGGAGGGATTGGGGGCAGGAGGAGAAGGGGACAACAGAGGATGACATGGCTGGATGGCATCACTGACTCGATGGATGTGAGTCTGAGTGAACTCTGGGAGTTGGTGATGGACAGGGAGGCCTGGTGTGCTGAGATTCATGGGGTCGCAAAGAGTGGGACACGAATGAGCGACTGAACTGAACTAAACTGAACTGAAAGAGTCAGACACGACTGAGCGACTGAACTGAACTGAACTGAACTGAATATGGGATTTAATCAGTTGTTAAACTGGCCATAATGCAGGGGAAAAGAGATGAAAAAGCTACTTCAGACACTAAGGCATGTGGTTTAAGGCATATTCTCTATGTTACAGTTTCTGTTTTGCTTCTTCAAATAATTCTTGAAATTTCGAAGAGTTGTACCTCTGTTGTCATATAGCAAACCAAAATTCAAGAAGTGGTCTCATTTTGAAAAACTGTATTTTATCAGGAGTTGTGATCTGGTGTGACATCAGTGTACCTTGGACTCTTAAGTCCAAGAATATAAGCTGTTGTCTCCATTATCAAGGTCACACCAACAGAGACACTGGATTTGGCTTGGGAGCACTGGAAGGTGTAAGTTCACAATCTGGGGTTTCAGTTGAACAAACTGAATGGTGGATTTTGACAGCGGCAGAAATGGAAGAATTCATCACCCCGTGAAGAGCTACATCAGAAACCACAGAATTTTCTTCTGCAACCAGCAGAAAGCAGGGCCTGCCAGACACTTCAGATAGGCACTCAGTGATTAGAAGATGAGACGGAAGAGGGCAAGCTCAGATGGGCCTAAGCAAGAACTCTCAGGGAGGAGACTGCTGATGCCTGGTTGTCAGTCGCAAAGGAGGGTGACACTCTTACAGCACTGGAAGAGGTCAATAAATCACCACCCTTATCTTGCAAACAGAGCCTGTGACTTCAAAAATTAGCTCATTTATTCTGCACAATTAAATTTATTGAAGTGTGACAGAAAAGTTTAGCAGCCAGCAGAGCATAAAGCCCGCAACAGCCGAGGCGAGCTTCTGAGTGAATGACACAATTAGTTGACTTTCATTTTATTTATCAATATAATTATTGAATTGTATTTATCCTTTTCCACAGATTTCTACAATTATTACTGCTCGGGCCTCTAGGGAAAGAATTAGTTTAAATTTTCAGTTGAAGTTAATGTGATTATGGAGCCACTAATAAAAGGAAAGTTCTTTAACGTGCTACACAATCTTGTATTGAATGTCACTCCCATCATCAGGCTTAGAAATTCAGTCCCCTTTCATGTGAATGTGGTAAATTGAATTTAAATTTGTGAATGTGACAGATTCCCTAGCTGGGGACTGAACTGGGGATGGCCAAGGCCCATTCTCAGAAAAGGGGCTTTAAAGCAACTAGAGATTTGGCTTTATTTAAAATTGGAGATTAAAACAAACAAAAATTTTTTTTTGGTTTTGAAAGTGATTAAAAAAAAAAAAAGTGACCCTGGAAATCTTTTCAGGCTTAATGAAGTTTGGGACAGAAAAAAGACTATAGGAATGCTTGTTTTTTTATCTTCCCCTATTCAGACCTGGCATTTCACTGTATCCCTGAGAAAGCCCGACAAAAAGATAGAACAAATAAAAGTGGGTAAGACTTGATGAAAGTGAAAGAGGAAAGCGAAAAAGTTGGCTTAAAGCTCAACATTCAGAAAATGAAGATCATGGCATCCGGTCCCATCACTTCATGGGAAATAGATGGGGAAACAGTGTCAGACTTTATTTTGGGGGGCTCCAAAATCACTACAGATGGTGACTGCAGCCATGAAATTTAAAGACGCTTAGTCCTTGGAAGAAAAGTTATGACCAACCNGGGAAATAGATGGGGAAACAGTGTCAGACTTTATTTTGGGGGGCTCCAAAATCACTGCAGATGGTGACTGCAGCCATGAAATTAAAAGACGCTCACTCCTTGGAAGGAAAGTTATGACCAACCTAGATAGCATATTAAAAAGCAGAGATATTACTTTGCCAACAAAGGTCCATCTAGTCAAGGCTATGTTTTTTCCATTGGTCATGTATGGATGTAAGAGTTGGACTGTGAAGAAAGCTGAGCGCTGAACTATTGATGCATTTGAACTGTGGTGTTGGAGAAGATTCTTGAGAGTCCCCTTGGACTGCAAGAAGATCCAACCAGTCCATTCTAAAGGAGTTCAGCCCTGGGTGGTGTTTGGAAGGAATGATGCTAAAGCTGAAACTCCAGTACTTTGGCTACCTCATGCAAAGAGTTGACTCACTGGAAAAGACTCTGATGCTGGGAGGGATTGGGGACAGGAGAAGGGGACGACAGAGGATGAGATGGCTGGATGGCATCACGGACTCGATGGACGTGAGTTTGAGTGAACTCCGGGAGTTGGTGATGGACAGGGAGGCCTGGCGTGCTGTGATTCACGGGGTGGCAAAGAGTCGGACACGACTGAGCGGCTGAACTGAACTGAAGGTTTATGCAGTACTTTTATATGTTTATTTTGACTTTAAAATGCAGAATACAAAGCACATAAAAGCTGTTTTACTATGATCATTTCACAAGCACCTTAGATAAATGTCCCTGGAAGGGGGTAACCAGTAGGAACAGTCCTACTGTATGTGCTGCTGGGTCTCTCCCGAGGCAGTGATGTCTCTTGGGCTCACTGCTGTGCAATCATGTCAGGAGAGCTTCATCTGCATCTGTCACAAGTCAGAGTGTGGAGTCAGGACAGCAGTGTGATGGTACTCTGCAGCTCCCAAATGTGTGTGATCTCTGTCTCTGCCTGTCTGTCTGGACGTCTCTCTCTCTCTCTCTCTCTCTCTCTCTCTCTCTCTCTCTCTCTTACATACACAGTCTCGGGTACTTTCAACACTGTGGGAATGGATTTAGGAATAAACTAACACATAAAATTTATTATATCACTTATTTAAGCCTCCTAATGGTGGCTCCGATGGTAAAGAATCTGCCAGCAATGCAGGAGACCTGGGTTCGATCCCTGGGTCGGGAAGATTCCCTGGAGAAAGGAATGGCAACCCACTCCACCATTCTGGCCAGGAGAATCCCAGGGACAGAGGAGCCTGGCAGGCTACAGTCCATGGGGGTCGCGGAGTTGGACACGACTGAGTAACTACCACCACCAATGAAACAGATAATGACTTCTTCCAAAATAGTTTCTTCTGTTTGCTCTGTGCATTTTGTGTCTTTCTGCTCCATTTGCTCTGTGACTCTCTTGGCTCGGAAACTATTTTGATTAGCTACTTAAAAATCAGTAACATCCCATGTTTTCTGACAAACCCATCCCCTTTGTGACTGGCTTCTCTGACGGTCTTTCCGGTAAAGGCGACTCCGGTGGAACAGCTTCCAGCTCTCACACCAGCCGCAGCCATCTACAGCATCACCCCACATCAGCGGACAGACAGCCGGCCAGCTGAACCTGCTCCAGCGCTTCTCCCTGCTCCGCCTCACGGCCATCATGGAGAAACACTCCATGTCCAACAAGCATGGCTGGACGTGGTGCGTAGCCCATTCACCTTGGAGCGGACCATTCGTTCCAGGGCTCAGTGTGTGATGGCAAGCACTTCTGTGTTTGCTTTCTGAGTTCTGAGGAATCTGGTTGTTTCTTTCACTGCCAGTCTCTTGGGGAAAAAAATGCCCGAGTTCTTCCTCAGTGTCCGCCTCTGGGCTGCCAAAACCTGGATGAGATGTAGCCTACAGGAAGCATTGCTTTATTTGTAGCTCTCTGTCAGTTTCCAGGGAAGGCAGTCAGGCTCCAAGTAAAGAGTGATTAGTTGTGAACAGAGACATTAAAAATAAACTTGCCATAAAGTAATTCTGGCAGTTTGCAAAGAAAACATCTGTTTCTTGTACCTCCTGGCCCAATGCAGAGTTCCACACTTAGAGCACTGCTTCATTCTGAGAGCACTGAACTCTTCAAATACAGTTCCGCTCTTATTTCATTGGCTAATAAAAACAAGACTATGCCGTAAACCTTTGGAATAAGGAACTCACAAAAGCATATGTTGGAACTTGAATGTGGACCGATTTTACACAATTTGATGAATTTGGAAAACTTAAAATGTGTTGCTAATTGTCATATGTTATATATTACGCACAAAGAAGAATTGGCAGTTTATATTTTATAAAATATAATAAGAAAGTTATAAATTGTGTGGTCAAATCAACATATGCTTGTGTGTTAAAATTTTCTTTAAAAAGTACAACTGGTTCTAGAAAAGTAAGGGAAGATATTAACATAATATTTTATCTTCTCTTCTTTCTCCTCCAACCCCAACCAAATTTCTTCTTTCTGATGTAGTTTTTAATTTTGTTTTGTTTTGTCTTATTGGGGACTTTAAGGTGTTTATCACTTAAGAAGTGTGTCCATCACAGTTAAACTGGAATGTCAAGCACTTGATTTGAAAGCAGGGCCATAAATCCATTCTGCTAACGTGAATCACCCTGTTTAACAGAGGCACAGGGCACACACAGTCCTTCCAATGTAATGTGAATAATCAAGGGAGAAATGTTGAATTCCCTGGCGCCTGTCAGATGTTCCAACAAAAGCTTGGCTTCCCTCTTGCTTTCACAGCCTCTCCCCGCAGTGTGCTCCACGAGGCGTGCATGACCTGGTTTCTGTGAATTCTAGGGCAGTTCCAAAGTTCATGAAGAGGATGAAAGTTCCCGATTATCGAGACAAGGCAGTCTTTGGCGTTCCCCTCATCGTTCATGTCCAGAGAACTGGGCAGCCCCTGCCACAGAGCATCCAGCAAGCACTGAGGTATCTACGCAGCAACTGCCTTGATCAGGTATGGTCATCAGTCCCAGGCACAGGCCAGGCAGCACAGAGCACCAGCCAGATCAGATCCGTCCAGGGTCAGACAAGACATGCCTCTGAAATAAAAGGCACTGTCTTCTTTAGAGGTCACTGTTTAATTTGACCAGGTGACATCCTCGTCAAGCCACGTGAGGATGTTTCCTCACTGGCAACTTGAAGGACACCCCGGAGTGACTGCAGAAAGCTAACGTTGATCATTTGTACCTGTGATGGCTAATCTGTGTTCCCCAGAAACTGGGAGTAAAGCTGTCTACTGCATTTCCTTTTAATTATGGTCTCAATGCCACCAGTGATTTCACAGCATTCTTTTATCCCTGTTTTTTTAAAACTAGAATTAGGTGTTTATATCTCCCTTTATTAATTTTCATTGAAGCAGCACCATAACTTTATATTTTTTAATTTATTTATATATATTTTAAATGTGCAAGTAAAATATGAAACTAATATCAGCTAAGTTAAATGTCCCTTCATCTTGTGGAGTTGATTAAAAAGCTCAAGCTGAACAAAATTTTTGGAGACCATTTTCCGTCTCCAGGACTGTGGGGGCTGCCACAGTGGTGGACAATGAATGGCCCAGAGTGCAACCTAGTCTATGATTAACCAGGCCAGGCCTTTGCTCCTCTGAAGTAATACTCATTAGTTTCTCTATTAGACATTCTGTCCAAAATAAAAGCCATGTTTCTGCTTGATCAATTGCAACCTTGAGTGTTGAGGGTATTTTCAGGTAACTATTCTATAATGGCTTCTATTCATCTTACTCTTTAATACCGTGTGAAGAATCTGTGCCACCCTAAGCTTATTTGCACTTTTCATTGATTTACCCTTGGCCTTAAGCTAAGTGGACAGGAATGAGCTAAGCCACCCGAACTCATGAATTGATGTCGTATCCACCCCAGTGCTGAGATCATCCTTAGAATCAGGATGGTCTCTTGATGAATCAGATAGCAGTTTTCAGTGGAAAAGAACAGGAGTAATTTCATTCAATGCCATCACTGATTGAACTCAATGCATTTTGCCCTTTTCCCTTCCCACTCTTTATTTAGATAATGCACACATCTACATTTTTTCATATTTAGATGTTACCATGAGGGTAAACATTGTTGCTGTTACTTTTGTGGTGGCGATGGCTGCTTTGTTGAGAAATGGCCTGGATGGCTTGCCTGTTATTTCTCAGAAAGAAAAGCAACAGACTACTTGTCTAAAACCAACAGCACTCATCTTTGGCAGACACCCCAACATTAATTGATTTGTGAGTAACATCTCGATAGAGCAATCCAATGAAGCTGATAGTTAAGCATTAGATTTTTTTTTTTTAATTTTAGAACTTTTAACCAAAGTCACACATTAATCAAAAGTAGAAGGTCTATGGGTATTTTACTGAGAAAAATTTTTGGAGAGGTGGTCTCAAACATTTGCCAGTACCCTGGGAATTCCCTGGTGGCTCAGATGGGAAAGAGTCTGCCTGCAATGTGGTGCGGGAGACCCGGGTTCACTTCTGGGGTCAGGAAGATCCCCTGGAGAAGAAAATGGCTTCCTACTACACTACTCTTCCCTGGAAAATCCCATAGCCAGAGGATCCTGGCAGGCTACAGTCCACGGGGTCGCAAAGAGTCGGAAACAACTGAGCAACTCTACTTTCTCTCTAGTTAATCTCTTCTGCAGTCTTGAAAGCACTGCCACCATGCCCTTCAGCACAGGACTTTGAAGCTTCAACTGTACTTTTACTGGACTATTAGTATAGACCCCAGGATTGTATTTTATGGAGAGTAGCCTGCTATTCAGACACATTTTTCCAAACTTCTCAATTTTCATAAAGGTATATAAGACCCATCTCCCCTCTTGGCTGATTCTCTTCGAATCTTTGGCTCTAATGCTTATCAGCAAATGCTCTATTAAGAGAAAACGGGGTTTGTTCTGGAATGCTTAAAGCAAATGCTGCAGTTCATCTACAGTCTTCACTCAATAACTGTAACCTTTCTTAAGTGCCCAGCATGTTTCAGGGATATTAGGTATCCTGCACTCACTGCCTCATTCAATCCCATATCCACCCAGGGCAGGGTTAGCCCTCAGGTGGCAATGGTGGAGCCAACATTTGCTTGAAAATCTATCTCCAGGGTCCAAGTTTTTAACAAATGCATTTCACTACCACTCGTTAGAATTGCTTGTCCCCAGTGATTTTGAGGTGATGCCACCTCTGGCATTGAAGGACACTTTGAGAAGTGGCCCTAAACAACTCACTGATGGATTCAGTGTCAGGATTGTGTTGATGTTATTTGTTGTATCATGTGGTATCTTTTCTGTAAGAACCAAAGAATTTTTCTTCCTCAGGGCCCAGCACCTGAAAGCATTGTTATTTGGGGGATAACTGACCTGTCTATACTAGGTACACCAGGCTCATTCAGCTGGATATGTTTTCCTCTCTACATTGGCTGTGAGAATTATTGAAATCAAACGCACATTCTGCCTGTAGTTAATATATGCAACATGGGGGCATGCGTGAATTTTGTGTGTGAACCTCATTCCTACTTCCTGCTCTCTTTTTCTATCTTTATTTTCCTATTGCTCTGATGGTCTCATCTATGATCCTTAATTTATAGATAACTGTAAGTCACTTTGAATTCTTTCCTAAACAAGATTGGCTACACACGCATTGTAATATCACGACTCTACTCAATGTGTAGTCTTTATGTAGAACGGAAGGCAGTCCTGCCCCCTGCAGACTCTGAATAAAGCTGTATCACCAGCACTGCTGCTGTTACTGATGCCAGTCTGCTGTTTGAAGCAAAAGTCATTCAAATGGAGAGAAGGGAAGTGGCACCAAATCCCCCTCAACCCCTGCTCCCTGGCTTATGCTTATTCCCTGGCTCCGTTTCAGACCTGTAACTATTTTCTTTCTTTCTTTTTAACCTGGATGAACACCACCCTGAAAAACAGTATGCTGGCAAAGCCTTATAAGAAAAAGGCTCATTTCGTGGATAGGGATACTGACTGTAAATGTAAACACAAGGAACAAGTCAACCCTTCTCTTGTCTCCGTCCAAAGAAAGAATCTGTCACAGGGACTTTTGCCTTAGCCAGTCCCTCCCTTAGGAAGCACTCAGTGCCAGCAAGGACCCACCACCTTCATCAGCAAAGAATGTGGGGAGCACACAGAGGGCCCCCTCAGGTCCCTGCAAAGAAGGCAGGCAGTAACAGTAAGAAATGAGGGCAAAGTAGAGAAACATAATAAGAAAACCAGGCTCAGGAGGAAGACTGTCCTAGAGATTTAAGAGCCAGCTCAAGCAAATAAAAGCCAGTGAATCAGAAAAGAAAGAGGGACCAAAGAACAAGGAAGGAGAACCCTCCAGATAAGTGTTCTTCTTTCACCAATGGCACCTCCTCTGAATCGAAGACTCAGGTCTACACAGGATCCTGAGACCCCAGCCCCACGACTGTGCAGGACCAAAGGGTCTAGGACGCCCTTCCTCTGAAGCACGCTGACCGACTTCGCTGCTCCCCCTCTTACGTGGTCCCCTCCAACCACCTTCTACGGCTGTCCCAAGGCTCAGCCTCTGACCCCGGAGAGGGAGGCTCCCTCTCTGCTCCGCTCCTTCCCCTCAGGCTAAGCATTCTTCTCAAACAGGAGGACGTCACCAACAGCCCGACACAGCCATGAAACAGGGCCACCACATCCCCAAGTACAGAACATCTTGGTGATGAAATACAGTGTGTCATTTTCACCTGAGCAGCTGGCTGGAGATGAAATAAGGATGTTTGCCTTCGATTATGAATCATTGCAGACAGGGCAGTGTGTGAAAGGAGCTGGCTCTATTGGCTGAGCTTTTATTTCTAAAAGTTCACAGAAGGGCTCACAGCCTAAATCAGCTGCACAGGATAGATGATACCCAAGTTATTCCCAGCTCCTGATAAGTATGGAGTCATGGCAGTGAGTGGCCAAACCTGCAAGGCTCCACAGAAGAACCCGCTACATGCTGCTCTCAGGCACCTTTCCCTCTCTGGAAAAAACCAACCTTTCTTCATTAGTGGCGCACATCCCTAAAAAAGAGGAAACACAAGTCCTGATAAACATCATTAAGTGCTGAAAGGATTAGCATAAGCAGGATGCCAAGTAGGAGATTCAACATTATTTAGATGAAATTTGAATTCCAATGCAGCACTCAGCCCACGCTCTCCTTCTAATGGGGTAGCTAGTTTTAAAAGCCCAATTATGCCGTGAAGACACTTCATACTCAGTACAAGTATCCTCAGTACAAGTAACCTGCTGTCTACCTGACATCAGAATGAGATGTTCCTGGGTCTCTTTTTAAATTACATGTTGAGTCCTTGCTTTTCAAAGCTGAGTGTTTAGGTGGAAGACTAAAGAGAGAGGACAGTAAAACCAGACCAGAGGGACACTCATCATTCATCCTTTTACCCTGAAAAGGAGAGATGACGTGCAAGAGAGAAGCTTATGAAATGGATTTTACATTGCTGACCACTACTCTTCCCTATTAAGAGAGGATGTTGGAGCCATACTTCCTGGGACGTGAGAGCAGCCCCTGCTGTGTAATTTGTGGAGTCTTGTGCAAAATGAAAAGTGCATAGAGATTACGAAGAATTTCAAAATGGCGGCCACAGAGCATTAAACTAAACGTGGGTCCACACGTGACTACCCAGGTCACTGGGCCACCAGCGACAGACACAGAAGCAAATGAAAGACATTTCACACATCTTGGGTCTTCTTCATAATGAAGCTGAAGGGCCTGGGGTTGCCTCCCATCGGGCACAGTGACCATGGTGTCCCTAGAAAAAAATGCATTTTCAGTGGTTTCTTTGGTCCTCCATTTTTTACGTAACAAAAAGAAATTAGTCAGAAATGTGCATTTTATCGCAGCTCTGAAAGCTTTTTGAAGTGGAAGTGATGGTTGGCAATCCTGGGAACCCCCAGCCCTGGCTGCTCTACGATGATGGATAAGAAAAGCTCTTCCCTCTGGTCCCAGAAAAAGCTTCTACTTACCTCACCAGGAAGTTTTCCATTGCAGGGACCTGAAGCCCTGCCCCCATATGGCTTAAACAATAGAAAATTCCCACGGTCACATAACAAGGCAGGTAGTAGGGCAATTCTTCCATCAGCTCAGTGCCATTTTTTATGACAGAGGCCCTTCCCATCTCTCTCTTCTGCCATTCTCAATACTCCATCTGGAATCTGATTTCAAACCACCTTTACTTTTATTAGACTTAGAAAAAAAAATTCCTTTGGCGCTTCCGACAGAAGCGCCAAAAATCCACAGAACGCACAGATATTTCCCACGTCCCCTGGAAGATAAGGGTGGGACGGGAAGGTTACTGTCAGAATTTAAGGCAGAACAAATAAATAACCTGACAACCCTCTGGACATCCTATGAGATCTGAAGTCGGAACAAGCAGCACAGAGCCCGCGGCTGGAGAGCTCCAGACACGTCTCAAATCGTTGAAATAACAGTATCTGCTGAAACTAGAAAGAAACTTGGAGACAGAACAGTACAAAGAAAGCATCCCTGGGATACGTGTGTACCTGCACCTCATGTGCACCAGAATCCACGCCAGCGAGGCACAGAGGACAGCGAGGAACCTGGTCCCACCATGTGCACACACACACACACACACACACACACACACTCACTCACTCACTCACACACACACACACACAGTTGTCAGCTTTATTCTTTTTATAGAACACGATCAGTATTTCTCCACCGTAAAAAACAATAATAACAGGAATTCTCGGATGGAATACTCCCAACTCACAGGAGGAGCCCTGTTTGTGAGTCACGCTGAGGAATTCACCTCTGGGGCACTTGGCTCCTGAGAACTCCCGTGAATCTCGGCCCTGAGGCCCTGTCCTGGGCCTCCTTCCAGAATTAGAGATGTAAACAAACTGAGGCTGGGTCTCACTCTGATAATCACTTCTCTGACACCTTGAACTTTTCTTTTGACAGTACATGCTTTCTTCTCCTGCCTTTTGATGAAATGTGGAGTAGTCGCCAGAGGAAGAGAAATGTTCTTTAGATTCTTCTTGGCAACGTTTCTGCATTTTCCAGGCATTCCAAACCTTAAGAATCAAAAAGAAAGCGATTAATGTTTTAAATGACACTCCACCTGAATATCCAATTCTGTGGAATTGGGGTGGTAGGCCTCAGAATGCAGAGAAGGATTACTAAGGATTCTGTCTTTATTGCCACAAAAAGTAGCAGTGTATAATTTCCCCTGTGTTCCGTGCCTCTGACGTATACAAAAACCCCGAGTATTCCCCAACTGCTTGGAATTCTTCCCTCGCTGTTACTGCAGTTCGAAAGAGTGAGGGCTGCTCTCCATTTATAGCAGCAGCTGAGAGAGCTCTCCTCAGAGGCCGGAGCTTGGGTCTAGGCCGGCCTGGCACACAGAGCGGCCGGGGAGGCGTGACTCTCCAGAGCCGGGGAAGAGCAGCCAGCGTTGACTCTGACCGTTGGGAGCGTGGAAGCGGGCCAACCAGGGAGCCCTTGGGGAGTGAGAAGAGTGCAGATGGAGGGTTGAGGAACCGGATTTGAGAAATCCAGTGCCCTGAGGGCATTTAAAAATAACAAACAGACTAATGAACTGTAAGCTCAGTTCTTTTGGGGTGGCAGCAGGTCCGCTCAAGGGGAGCCTACAGCGTAACCTGGAAACCACTGCAGGACCCTGCATCCCCACAGGGCTCTGCTCCCTCTTGCTCATCCCTGTTGAGGCATCATCCCCATGGTGCCCTACTGCTCCATTTATTTGTCAAGCAGAGGAATCTGAGTGCTAAGAATGAAAAGGGCGTAGGACAACGTCTTGAAGTCTGAAGAAAAGCCACTCAAGAATCATTCTCACCAGAGCCATAACTTACATACATAACAACTCGCCAGCTAGAGTAGTAGGTGCATCATGTGAGAAGCATATGTCACAAGGATTCTGGAGAAGAAAAAGCAAAGAAGTAAGACTTTGCAATCAAAATACATGCTTATGACATTGTTTCATGAACACATTCCCAATAAACCTTTCCCTCAAAGGGGCATTGGATATGGTCGCTTATCTGGTATCTATCAAACCTTCCATTGAGGGAACTTTTTCAAAACCCCTACTAAAGTGCACACAACCAGGGGACAGGGAATTTTGTCTGGTCTGTTCACTGATGACTCCAAGAAGCTATAAGTATGCCTGATACATAATGGGTATTTAATCACTACCTGTTAACTAAATGAATACAATAACATCGGTGGTGTTATGAGACTTGACAGGTTACAAAGCACAATCACATCTATTTTCTCCGTAGCCCGGTAAGGTGGGGTATTATTATTATTTTCATTTTGTGGGAGAGGAAGTCAGTGTTCCGCTACTGCCCAGAGTAGCTAAATTAGTAATTTACAATTGACTAGTTTGGCCACAATTCCAGCTCACTGAGTCCTGGTCCCACTGTCTTCCCATCACCCCCCAGGTGCTTGCCGTAGGAAGAAAATATCTGGGGCCAAAGGCAGCCTCACTGACACATCCCTGTGGCTTGTTTCAGGTGGGTCTTTTTCGAAAATCAGGTGTGAAATCTCGAATCCATGCCTTACGTCAAATGAATGAGAACTTCCCTGAGAACGTCAGCTATGAGGACCAGTCCGCTTACGACGTAGCGGACATGGTGAAGCAGTTCTTCCGGGACCTTCCTGAGCCTCTTTTCACCAACAAGCTCAGTGAGACCTTTCTCCACATCTACCAGTGTAAGTGGTACAGCGCCCAGCCTGTTCTTAAGTGCATCCATTCACCTAAATAAAAAAAATATACATAGACTGAATTTTAATTGTACAGGTAATACATGCATACGTGCTAGGTTGCCTCAGTTGTATCTGACTCTTTGCAACCCTTTGGATTGTAGCCCACCAGGCACCTCTGTCCATAGGATTCTCCAGGCAAAAATACTGGAGTTGGTTGCCATGCCCTTCTCCAGGGGATCTCCCACCCAGGGATCAAACCCACATCTCCTGTGGCCCCTGCATTGCAGACAGACTCTTTACCACTGAGCCACCAGGGAAACCCTACAAGCAATGCATGAAGTATATAAAAGTTACAGGAGTAAACTTTGCTCACACTTTGATATGAAAATCTCCAGGCTGTATTTTATGCATTTGAAAATACTTTTTGACATAAAAACCTTCCTTCTCTCAATAGGGGTTCGTGTAAGATGTATATATATATATTTTTAATGAACTTTCAATGTAATTTTAATAAACTTGAAATGAAAAGGGACACAATAGAATTTATTTTACATATAGGTGTTTTTAAAAAGAAAGCATTTCCTTGGTATATATGAAATCCAGATGTGTTAAAATGACTAGAAATCAAGGGAAAAATGTATTTTAATACCATGCATTTTAACTGGTGGTAAGTAAGCAAAGCAAATCAAGGTTTAAGCTTAATTCAACTTATATTTTCACTTAGAACTTTTTAAGTGAGGTGAAGTTGATAATGCTCAGTGAAGCCCCTATAATTAATAATTGAAATAGCTATTATTGATTTAAAGGCATACTCCACTAAAGGTATTTGCTGAGGATAGGAGGAGAAATGAACACGTGGCTTTTTCCTAGCGGCACTGTTATGTTTACCCAGCATCCGCGTGGGCTCCCTTTCAGGACTCCTCAAGGATACTCAGGTCCCACCGTCGGTTTTCCATATCCTCCATTGGGCATCCGAGGGTTCAGACAACTTCAGGTCATAAACACAGTACGGGATTCACAGTTCATTGAATCTGCAAATTCAAGACCCGAGTATAGGAAGAGCTGACTGTGTATTTATCAGGAAAAAGCACTTGCCTGTTAAGTGAACCTGTGCAGGTCAAGCCATGTTGTTCAAGGGTCAGCTATAAGTATTTAATGGTCCAAGTCTCAATTCTTGAGGAAGAAAACACTCAGCCTGTGGACTTTTGAGTTTTTAGCAACATATGCATGAAATTGATCCAACTCGAAGAGGATTCCTGCTTATTGAGAATCTGTACTAAATGTATTTTAGGAGTTTGCAATATTGCAAACAAAAAGGATTATAACAAGTACCACTTGTCAAAACAGGATAAAGTAGTGACCCACTAAATAAATATTATCTTGTCAAAATAAATAGGTTTAGTGATACAGGTTGCTGGAGCCTAAATACAGGGAATTCATGTTTCTGCCATAAGAGGTTGAGTTGTGTTTTATCAGTAAAACTTCCCTTATGGTTTGGAAGTAGCATATATGAGCCTTTACATGAAATCGGTTCTTGGGTTATGGTTGACATTAGTCTAAGGTTAAAGCCAGATTATTTCCAAGAGATAAAATGCTTTCAGCTCTTTGTGAGACTCACCAAAAAAAAAAAAAAAAGATCAAAGCAGGGTTTATTTTAGATGAGCAAACATTTACTAAGTTCAGCTTATGTTCAGGGCACTGTGCTGAGCACTGCAGAGCACATGGATGAGTAAGACTTAACTCTGCTCTTAGGCATCTTACAACTTAGGGAGACAAGACGTACACAGATAACTGCAATACAGCAAAACCGGAGACATTCCGTGATAAGTTACAAAGAGCACCCAAGGGGGTTGAGATGAGGAATAAGGACTTGATGGAGAGGTGACAACTCAAGGTTGAGATACACAAGGAGCACATGCTGAGCGAAGCAAACAGCACATGTGTCAGGCGATTATAGGATTTCCGTCTGGCTTGCAGAAGGGTAACTGTCCAGTGAAGCATCAGCTGACTCCAAAAATTAGACTGAGGCCTGTACCCGGGAAGGGCACTGAACATTAGAGCAAAGGGCTTATGTTTGGTTCATTAATCACTGGAGAACCTTTGGGCATTGTTGAGGGAGATGACCAGTTACAACGCTCTCAGCTATGAACACAGGACCCAAAATCCAACAAACAGTTGTTTAAATAATAAAGACATTATATAATTGCACAAGACAGAAAATCTGGAGTTGAGTAATTCCAGAGTCGGTTAATTCAGGGACACCATGGCTGAAGTGTGCCTCTCTTGGTTATCCCCTTGTGACCAAGGTTATTCCCTTGGTCACAGTAGGACTGCCACAACTTAGCATTATCATGTCTTCCCAAAATCACATCCAAACACAAGAGGCCGGCAGACGGGGTCTCCTCAGCCATGTGTCTCTTTCTATCAGGGAGATAAATTTACAGAAGCGCCTACCTAGCATTTATCTTGGTCTCACAGGCCAGAAAGTATACATTTTTCTCACCTAAACCAACCACTGGAGAGAAGAACGGGGTTACCATTTTTGGTTTAGGCCAGCGTGGGTCAGAGGGAAGGGCCCAGCCTCCCTGAGCACAATACAGCCCAAACCTGAACAGAACATGACCTTTCTTAGAGAGGCAAGAGAGAGCACAGCCAAGCCTGTGCTGCAGGGCCAGTGTCCATCAGAACTGCTTATTTGACCCATGAATCCAGGAGTGGTGAACAGGCGCTACCAGATGGGACAAGAATGGAGGGTCAGGTAGCCAGCACATTGATTGAGGCTCTGAGTTACCTGCAGTGACTTCTAGTAGCCAGACTAGAAATAACAACGTTCCAGGGATAGACTCTGGAGTCAAGAGTTTTCCAATGTCTGTGGGGAAGAGGCCGCTTCTCCCAGGTGGCTCAGACAGTAAAGAATCTGGCTACTAATGCAGGAGACACAGATTCGATCCCTGGGTGGGGAAGATCCCTTGGAGGAGGATATGACAACCCATTCCCAGTGTTCTTGCCTGGGAAATCCAAGGACATGACTAAGCTATTAACACTTCACACTTCTTAATTCAAGTGAGCTCCTGAGGGTGTCTTTCACAGTGAGGAGAATAAGGCAGTGAGTCAGTCCTAAAAGCAGAGAAGGCAATGGCAACCCACTCCAGTACCCTTGCCTGGAAAATCCCATGGATGGAGGGGCCTGGTAGGCTGCAGTCCATGGGGTTGCTAAGAGTCGGACATGACTGAGCCACTTCACTTTCCGTTTTCACTTTCATGCATTGGAGAAGGAAATGGCAACCCACTCCAGTGTTCTTGCCTGGAGAGCCCCAGGGCCGGGGGAGCCTGGTGGGCTGCCTGCCATCTATGGGGTCGCACAGAGTCGGACACGACTGAAGCGACTTAGCAGCAGCAGCAGCAGTCCTAAAAGATCACTAACAGACACAGCCAGGGGGCAGCAGAATGCAGCACGGAGCACCCATTTTTCTCGGATTTTCCCTGTTAGTCACCTCTTACTGTTCAGGCCAATTCTCTTTCAAGCCTGCATGACCAGGGCCCTCCCCCCCCACCCCACCCCCATCATCACCCCGGGGACCACCCAGAAGGAGAATGGCTTGAGAGGAGGGGGGACCTGGTTCCCCTTCCCATAATCCCTGGGCATNAAGAGTCGGACACAACTGAGCGACTGAACTGAACTAAAGACAGTATTCATATCCCAGAGGGAGATGAAGAGCGGCCTGCCCCACAGTTCTGAGAGACTAGTTTATCCTCCTGAAGCAGCAGCATATGAATATATCAGCTGTCTGAGTCTGAGCAGTCTTCTCCCAGTGAATCAAAAGACTTATGCGTGCTGATGTACATACTTCCTGCAAGGTCTGAAAACGGACCCATTTCCCACAGGGAACTCAATCTCATTCATCACCCGCAGGCCTCTCTATTAAATGTTTATTATCTTCCACATCTGAGAGATGCTTAGTTTCTCTGTTAAGATGGAGTGGCGGTAACTCAAGTTCAACTTTTAATAGACCCAACCAGATACACAATTCCAAGAAAGCCTATTAAAGCTGTGACCTTTAGGCTTAGAACCTGTAAGGATGTGGGATCTTGTTAAAATGAAGATTCCCTCAATTTTAAATGAATAAGAGACTCCTTTGGCTATAGCGTTGGAATCAACTTCAAGAAGTCTTAAAAGTGCTAGAAACACGTGACTGAAGAGTGGCAGTTCTTTTGAAGAGAAGTCTCGTTCTCCATTGGAGAACTATTGACTCACAGGAAAAGATGAGAACACTAAATTCTGACCTAATATGGACACCTGGAGCTTCCCTTGTAGCTCAGTCAGTAAAGAATCTGCCTGCAGTGCAAGAGACCTGGGTTCAATCCCTGGGTTGGGAAGATCCCCTGGAGAAGGAAATGGCAACCCACTCCAGTATCCTTGCCTGGGAAATCTCATGGACAGAGGAGCCTGGGGGACTGCAGTCCATGGGGTCACAAAGAATTGGGCACGACTGAGTGACTAACGCTAACACTAACTAATATGGGCACCTAACATGCAAGCTAAAGCAAGATTATCACTGCCACATTTTCATGTGTTATCATTTATCTGGTTATTGTTAATATTCGATGATATTCAGAGTTAAGCGCTGTTTATGGTATCCATTATGACCTAAAATAATTCTGTCTTCCTCTTTCTCTTCAACTCTCATATTTAATCTACCAGCAAGACCTGTCTACACTACAATCTAAACTATATCCCAAAACTACTTCTTCCCAATCCACTAATTTATGTCCTTTATTCCTCACCCTGGAGTCAGGGTGGCTGCAGCACAGAGGGTGGGAAGCAGCTGGAGGTTCAAATCTGTGAGATAGTTAAGGTCCAGGTCAAGTGGGACCTTGTAAGCCTTCAACTTTGGAATTTATTCTAAATGTGATGGGAAGTCACTAGAGTGTTGAGATGTCATGATCATCAAGGTCTGCCTCATTCTTTTAAAAGATTTGTTCTGACAGCTCAGTGGAATATAGGGTGTAAAAATGTATACAAAAATGAGTCCAGCGTGAGATTGAATTCTGAAGTCACAGGACAAGATTTTAGAAAGACTCCTTAGCCCATTGTTATAAACATATCTCCAAAAGCAGGAAGAAAGAGGGCTCTTCTTTTATGACTTATTTTTTTTTGCAATTCATGGGCTACTTCTGACATGATTCTATCTAATCTTTATGCCACTATAATGCAATCTTTGATACTTACTTTGACTTACATTTCCAATTAGCACAAAGATTTAGTTATCTTTTCTCTCCCTGTATTTTTTTGAGAGTCCAGCAATGAGCTGCAGGGCTAGATAAGATGGAGTACCCACCTAATTTGTGGAAGGATATTGAGTTAACACCACAGAGTTTCAAACTTCTATCATCCTGGGCTACCAGGACAGAAGATTTTATTAGTGTCAGGCCACTCATTTTCCAACCCAACGTTTTTGTTTTTTTTTTAATGGGGAAACAGGGAGAGAAACGAGGAGCATAGAATATTCACAGGTCATTTGAGAAAGGCCCGACTCATTTTTGTGATGGTTGGACCCTGTCTTGAGCACACAGGGGTTAAAATTATACACAGATGGAATAAATGGGCCTCTCTTAAAGTTAAACAGAGAAGGTCAAATATTTCACTTCAAGTTAAAGAGAAGAAGGAGATATGGAGTTTACAAGTCTATTTCGTAGTGACCCAGTTGTACCAATGACCTGGGGCTATATGTCAATTTACATGTGTGCACAAATTTCAAACACAGCTTTCAAGCTGTATGTAGACAAGTTAAATAAACCCCAAAGCCCTATTTTGAATGTTGCATTTCCCTGAAATTTTTGCTTGCAGGCACTATGGCAGGCACTTTAACCTTGAGATTATTCTTGGTTAAGTTCCAATTCAAACTCTCAATAATACCCAACACCAAATGTATATGTTGAAATATCCAAGAAATTGCCATTTTCTTTTGGGTTGGATTTCCTGGAAATCTCTCATGGGTTTTAATGCATGTGCTATCAATTAACCAGCTTTTGCATATTGTCAGGACAACTGCTTAAGCCTTGGGCTGATATCTTTCCTGAAAGGATAGGCTATGACTATATATATTAGGACGCAACTCTTTTCAACCTTCTTAGATTCCATAGGTTTCATCACTACTGGATTTTAATAGAACACCACACTGTAGGCTATAGGATCAGCTTCTAGAGAACAAGTGAAAGGCCCAGATGACACAGCCCAGAAGACAGTTAGCTCCTCATGCAGTAAAACGTGGCCAGTTGGAAATGGGAGATAGGAGAGAGCTGAACAAAAAATGTCCCCTTCTTTTTCTATCCTGTGAGTTATTCTGGAATGAAGTTTATTCTGATAAACCCTCTAAAGTATACCTGTGTACAAAATTAATAATTCTACTAAGCAATCTGCTCTGGCTTGTTATAAAGTGCTAATACCTAAAGGGCTAATACATTCCATTTCACCTTGCTTCCTTATCTTTTGCTCCTGCCTTCACTTCCCTGGACATGTACCTCCAAGAAAAGTGTTAGCATCAGTTTCTCATCTCGGGATCTGCCTTCTAGAGAACTCAGGCTAAGACACAGAGGAAGAAGGGAGCTCAACCAGCTTGACTCAGCCATTAGGATTCTCAGCCCTGGGTGAGCATCAGAATGACTCATTTGTTAATAATGAAGGGAATTCCCTGGTGGTCCAGTGGTTACGAATTCATGCTTTCACTGCCAAGGGCCCAGGTTCGATCCCTGGTCGGGGAACTAAGATCCCACAGGCCACATAGCATAGTCAAAAAATAAAAATAAATAAAAAGTTATATTAAAAAATAAGCAGGCCCTCTCACCATACCTTCTGCCAAGCCAACCTGCGATCTACTGTTTCTAATGATAGGGCAACACACAGATTTAAAAATCTCCAGTAATTCTGATGGGATCATAGATTGCCTTCAATCTAAAGAACCAAAGCAACTCAGACCTCTGAAGAATGAAGGAAAATAAGAACAGGGACTAAGGAGACCAGGAGATTGTTCCACTCTTTCCCCACTAGAACCAGGAGCTTTGACAAGCTTTAGAAATTTAAATATACCTAAGAAAACAAAATAAACACTTAACACAGTAATGTACCATATGGAAAATGTAATAAAACAAAAAAATAATCTCATTTGCTTTTCTGACTAGAGAAACCCAAAGAAGTGGCTTGCTACGTATGACTGACATGCTCAGTGACAGCATTGGAACCAGAACCTGCCTCACTGTTTTTTCAGGCTGAGTTCTCACTCCACCCCTCACTACTGACAAGTCTGAGATGAGAGATGAGTTGCCATAAAAGCTTCAGTGTAAGAAGAGGACAAGGACAGCGTGGAGAAAAAAGGAAAGAAAGTGAAGTCACTCAGTTGTGTGTGACTCTTTGCAACCCCATGGACTGCCTACCAGGCTCCTCCATGCATGGGATTTTCCAGGCAAGAATACTGGAGTGGGTTGCCATTTCCTGGTAGCAAAAGGCAGGGTCTGCCCTCCCAAAGCTGCACTTCCCTTATTTCATCTTCATCTTTGGGTCTGGAGTTGACTTGGATGTCACATCTCCTTAGTAGAGCCACTGAGGCCACAACCCTGGGCTTAATTTGATCTCTGATCCACAAGTTGTAGACTTCTCATAAGGAAAGAAAGACTGAATAACAGCAAACATTGTCCCACCCCTTTGGGGAATGTGATTCTTTTCTCTCTTTTTTTTTTTTTAAATTGGAGTATAGAAAAAGGGAACCCTCTTAAGCTGTTGGTGGAAACGAGATTGATATAGCCCCTGTGGACAACAGTATGGAGGTTTCTTTTAAAAAACTAAATATAAAACTACCATAAAAGAGTAAACTCACTACTGGGCATATACCCCGAGAAAACCGTAACTCAAAAAGACTCATGTACCCCAATATTCATTGCAACACCACTTATAAAATCCAGGACAGGGAAGTAACCTAGATGTCTGTCAACAGATGAATGGACAAACATTTATTTTTATCCCACTATCTAGGGGATCAATAAGAAGAAATTTGGGTAACTTTTATGTGTCTGGGTTTCCTCTTTTGTGAGCTGTAGAGAAAAAATTGAACCTTAGCTTTCACTGAGACCAAAATATGGAGTTAGATAGATTCATTCACCTTGGAGATTAAGATGAAATAATTTCATAGAGTTCATCATATTAGCAAGGCTTCATTATTATATATAGCTATCTATTTTAGGATATTAAAAACTTAAGGGTGCATGAGAATCCAAGAAATAGGTTATTAGGAAACAAAATGGAATTACTATACGTAATGCAATTGCATGATTACTGTACCATATCTACTCTTCTATACATTTCATATTCTTTTAATCATTTAATCACTGGTATAGCCCTATGCTGAAGATGTGTGTGTGCGCTTAGTCACTCAGTCGTGTCCGACTCATTGCGACCCCATGGACTGTAGCCTGCCAGGCTCCTCTGTCTGTGAAATTCTCCAGGCAGAATACTGGAGTAAGTTGCCATTTCCTTCTCCAGGTGATCTTCCCAATCCAGGGATTGAACCTGGGTCTCCCTCACTGCAAGCAGATTCTTTACCATCTGAGCTATCACGGAAGCCCATGATACAGATATTATTATCCTCATTTTATAAGTGAAGAATAAAAGTAGGTTAGGTAGATAGAAGTTGAAGAGTTGGATTTGGAATTCAGCTCCAACTCCAAATCCCATTTTCTTCCTTTTTATATTGTAAGTAGAATGGGGTTATTTTAAATATGAGATAAATTTTGAGAAGTTAAATATAAAATGGTATAATTAAATAAATTCCTTAATTTAGAGATCTGGAAAAATATCTGGACTTCCCTGGTGGTCCAATGGCTGAGACTCTGAGATCCCAGTGCAGGGGGGCCCAGGTTCGATTCCTGGTCAGGGAACTAGACCCCACATGCCACAACTTAAAGATCCCATCTGCTGCAATCACCAACTCAGTGAACATGAATTTGAGCAAATTCCAGGAGATAGGGAAGGACAAAAAATCCTACAGTGCTGCAGTCCATGGGTTTGCAAAGAGTCAGGCATGACTTGGCAACTGAACAACAATGCCACAACAAAGAAAATGATACCAAATGAAACAAAACCCAAAACAAAAACTGTAGCCAGCCAAGCTCCTCTGTCCATGGGATTTCCCAGGCAAGATTACTGGAGTGGGTTGCCACTTCTTTCTCCAGGGGATCTTCCCTACCCAGGGATCAAACCCATGTCTCCTGCTTGGCAGGCAAGTTCTTTACCACTGAGCCATTTGGGAATCCCAAGTTAGTAGGATACAGATCACTTAAAAATGAAGAGACTTCTTTCTACACCAACAGATATGACATTGTCACCAATACCAAGGCACATCAATAGAAGAGCAGTCATTAGAGTCTGAAGCACATGTTCCATTATTCACGGGCTTTCTCCACACTCAGTCCTACTCTGTTCTCTACAGCATCAGTTACAATGAACTATCACCTCCTCTTAGGCGTTCTCCCCACTGATTTTACAATATCCTGGCTTTCTTATCAGTGGAAGGTCCTCCAGTATCTTTTACCTANGTCTGAAGCACATGTTCCATTATTCACGGGCTTTCTCCACACTCAGTCCTACTCTGTTCTCTACAGCATCAGTTACAATGAACTATCACCTCCTCTTAGGCGTTCTCCCCACTGATTTTACAATATCCTGGCTTTCTTATCAGTGGAAGGTCCTCCAGTATCTTTTACCTAAACAAAATATGCCCAAAGATACAAAAATAAACAGTTTTGTGTATTTTACTCGAACTTTACTGCTAATAATATAACAACTAAAACTTACTGAGCACGTAAGTGTGAACTGTCATATGACATACATTTTCTTCTTCAAAATGCTCAGTAATCTATGCATTGTCATGCATGATCTTTCTGTCTTTTTCTCCTGCTCTCCCTCCATTCATTTCTCCTTCCCTCTCTTCCTCTTTCTTCCCTTTCTTTTAAAAATATTGAAATGGAGCGCCACCAGAGTAATTTACCTGTATGTGATGACATGCACATGTAGGATCATGCCCACCTGACGTCCACCCTGGTTTCTTGTCAGTGTAAGGAAGCATACAAAGGAAACTGGATTGAATACATATAGCTGTGGCCCAAAGAAGATGGGTTCACTTGGAGGATGATAGTGATGGTAATTTTGTATTCTCTATTCCAGAAATAATTGATCTGACTTCAATTTTCTTGAGGATTTGAGTAAGACAGTCAGATTCTCTTATTTTCTCAGAAAATAAAATAAAAACAGGGGACTTCCCTGGCAGTCCAGTGTTTGAAACTCCTTGCTTCCAGTGGCGGGGCTCAGGCTCAACCACTGGTCATGGAGTTAGATCCCACATACACCACAACCCAGCTGAAAGACAGTTTTTAAAAAATTGAAAATAAAAAATTAATATGTTTTTAAAAACCATAAAGCAACAGAAAATTAAAACTTTAAAAATTTTCAATCAAATAGATTGTGTCCTTAAAACAGCTTGGCTAGATTTATTTTCTCCAGATCATTTCAGATTTTTTTTTTTAAGGAAAAAGCATCTTTTGATAAATATTAATTATTAGGAAACAATGTTAGATTTTATTTTGTTTTATTATACTAAGTTTACTTGAAAGAAATTATCCTGAGTAATTATATTTTCCCTCTGTACTCTGGGCTCTTTGTTGTATCATGTGTTTCATCCATTTCTCAAGTTGTACCCATTAAGGAAAAGTTAAAAGACTTCAGGATTTTGGAAGCACTTTAGTGTCTGGGGCATCATCACCCTCTCGGTCTGGCTCGCACCTCCCATCTGGCACCTTGAGATAAATATATATGATACAAGTAAGTCCTTCTATTCCCGTGGGGTAAAACGCTCTGTCACTATAAGAAGAATCTGTTACCAGTTAGAACTCTGTGTTCTTCTTGAAAACACTTTGGGGATTTTTGATATTCACTCAGAGCCCCAGGAAGGAATAAAGCTCAAAACAAGAGACTTTATGAAGACCTGAGAATGAGAACTAACAGATACTAAACTATTAGTCTAATTTCAGCCTAGGTAGAAGAGAAGGGAAGGGAAGGGAGGCAGGAAGAGTGGGAAGGAAGGAAGGATCAAAAACAAAAAAAATGTTTTGATAGGCTTCTATAGCCAGATCTACCCAAATAAAGAGTTGAAATTAATCAGTTGAGTAAATAAGAAGATAAGAGTATAGCAGATCCAGAACGCTCTGCCATATTTGCTGACCATCACATTAATATGACTCAGAATATAATTGTTTGGGCCTATGCTAAAGCTGAAACTCCAATACTTTGGCCACCTCATGCAAAGAGTTGACTCATTGGAAAAGACTGATGCTGGGAGGGACTGGGGGCAGGAGGAGAAGGGTACAACAGAGGATGAGATGGCTGGATGGCATCACGGACTCAAAGGACATGAGTCTGAGTGAACTCTGGGAGTTGGTGATGGACAGAGAGGCCTGGCGTGTTGTGATTCATGGGGTTGCAAAGAGTCAGACATGACTGAGCGACTGAACTGAACTGAACTGAAAAGCAGTGGGAGGAAGAGTGATAAGAGTTGAGGGGTATGGCTGGGAGGAGGAAAGGGGCATGATGGAGAGGGGAGATAGAGGAAGCATGGAAAGAAAGGAAACACAGCAAAACAAAACCACAGGCTGTGTAGGGAGAAAGCCTACAAGGAGAGTAAGAAGTACTCAAGCCAAGAAAATCCTTTTCTATAAATTTAGCACTATTTTGAATCTCATAGGGGGCTGTAGTGACAACTTCTTCATTATTGTTGGTACAAGATTTCACGGATCATAAACTCTCCAAGACCATCATCTGGGTCACATCTATCTCTTGAAGTTCATTTCCAAAAATTATAACTAAGTTAATTACTTAATGATGATCAATGTATTGTCATGATCTAAGGATATGACTTGTTATCCCAAACTATTAAGCATAATATAAATTTCTCTGTGGCATTAGTAAGGAACATATCTCATAAAGTGTATATATATTTTATAATAATTCCAACATAATTTTATGGGCATTGGCACCAAACTTATCTTGAAAGAAGGGCTTTCTGACTTGTGGTAATAGTCACTGATAGGTTTCTGGCTTTCCTATCATGCTGGTGTTGTCTTACTCACAGCTTAAAAAAAAATCTGATTCTTGAAATAAAATCACATTTGCTATGAATATCAGGGGGCTTCCCTGGTAACTTAGCTGGTAAAGAATCAACTGCAGTGTGGGAGACCTGAGTTTGAACCCTGGGTTAGGAAGATCCCCTGGAGAAGGACATGGAAACCCAGTCCAGTATTCATGCCTGGAGAATCCCCATGGACAGAGGACCTTGGTGGGTTGCAGTCCATGGGATCACAAAGAGTCAGAAGCAACTGAGCAACTAAGCACAGCACAGCACAGCATGAACATCAGGAAAGGCTAATCTTATCACTTCCTCACGTAAAACTCCAGAGACTGAAATAAAGAATCTTTTGGAAACTCTGACATCATCACTAGCTCAGAACTTTATACCCTTACGTTTTCTCAATCTACTCTCAAACACAATTTTCCCTACACCTATTTAGAATTAAGTCGGATATTTTTCAAATTTACTATTTTATTTATTTTTGGCTGCATTGCGCAGCATGTGGGATCTTAGTTCCCTGACCAGGGTTTGAACCCATGGCCCCTGCACTGGAAGCACAGAGTCTTAACCACTGGAGCACCAGGGAAGTCCCTCGGCAGGAAATTTTTGTTGTCCACCATCTCAGAATAAAAAATCGATATATTTAAATATGAAATCCCAGATTATCCAAATGCATACATTTATTTCTGTAATAATATATGCTTTGCTTATAAAGAAAATACCAAATTAAGCTATTTATCAGACTACTGAAAATCTGGTCATGATAACATTCAGTTCTTGCATATTCTGTGTGCCTATTACAAGAAACAGAGTAAAATAGGCACCAAATCTAAAAGAATACTTAATGAAAAGAAAATAAATTTAAAAATTGACAGGCACTTTATTATCAGTTATAATACATGACAAAATTAAAATTCTTTCCAAGGCCTACTCACTGTGAAAATCTAAATTTATTGTAATTGTTTAAGTAACTGCTTTTAACCCAAAGGAACAGGGCCTTAGTTTCATTTTCATGCAAGCTATAAATGCACCCATCTCTTTGTAACCAGTAATAAATGCTACTGACTTGAATTGTGTGACATATAATTTGAAGTAAGAATAATGTCCTATACTTATAATATACTTTTCTCTTTACAAAACACTTTTAAACATTTTTCTAGTTCTTACACCTGTGAGTTAAATTGCTTTATGCTAAATTGCTTCACTCGTATTTCAGAAAATAAAACTAATGGTTAGAGTTACAAAGTGACTTGCCAAAGGTCACCAAGTTAGGAAACAGCAGATCAAGATTCAGTGCAGTCGGTCAGTTGTGTCTGACTCTTTGCAACCCCATGAACCGCACCATGCCAGTCCTCCCTATCCATCACCAGCTCCCAGAGTTTACACAAACTCATGTCCATTGAGTCAATGATGCCATCCAACTATCTCATCCTCTGTCATCCCCTTTTCCTCCTGCCTTCAACCTTTCCCAGCATCAGGGTCTTTTCAAATGAGTCAGCTTTTCGCATCAGGTGGCCAAAATATTGGAGTTTCAGCTTCAACATCAGTCCTTCCAATGAACACCCAGGACTGATTTCCTTTAGGATGAACTGGTTGGATCTCCTTACAGATCAAGATTATAACCCTATTTATCTGAATCTTTAGCCCAAGCAGCATCTTATCTGCTACAGAAGACCTAGCTCCTCCCAGATACTGAAAATGTACGTAAATACTGATCCTTACCTTCAAGAATCTGTGAACCCAGCTGGTTCACAACTATTTAATCTAGACCAAGTCACCTTATCTCTCTTTATATTATCTCTTCTGTATCTGCCTTCATTTAAGGTAAGCAATAATATCCAATCAGCTTCCCAGGTGGCTCAGTGGTAAAGAATCTGCCTGCAAATACAGGAGACACAGATTTGATCCCTGGATCAAGAAGATCCCCTGGAGGAGGAAATGGCAACCCACTCCAGTATTCTTGCCTGGAGAACCCCATAGACAGAGGAGCCTGGGGGGCTTCAGTCCATGGGGTCACAAAGAGTCAGACATGACTTAGGAACTGAAAAACAAAAACAATAATATCCAAACTCAGGAAGTGGTTTGCAACCCTTCAAGTAAACTGGCCTGTTAAAACAATTCATTCATATGTACTACTTTAGAAACATAGCAATTGGATCTATGCCTTATACTTTTTAGCCAACAATGGATTAAAAATGCTGTGCCCTTTCCAAAACTTCCAACCTTAAAACAAGGGATATTCATCTGCTTCAAAGTCACCTTCAAGTGATTTTTCTCTGAACAAATAAATAAATATAAAGTTGAATTTGAGTGTATGCATGGTTCTTTGAACTGTTTTCCTTGAAAAGGTCATTTAAAAAAAATTTTTAATGTATCAAAATGAAGAAAAATATCAAAACTTAAAATTGGCACAAGGTTACTAGACCTCCAGAAACATATTTGTGTTGTTTTCTTTTTTAGGGGGGCAGGGGCTTATTGTTGCTAACAGTAGTACTATTATTCCACTTATATTATTTATTTTATTGTATTTATTTATTTTTCTGTACCACGTGGTATGTGGGATCTTAGATCCTCAAGGAGAGATTGAACCCATGTCCTCTTGCAATGGAAGCACAGAGTCTTAGCCACTGGACTGCCAGGGAAGTCCCTGCAGAAACATGTGTGCTTAAACTTCAATTCAGTTCAGTTCAGTCACTCAGTTGTGTACATGCTGGGAGCCAGCACGGGAGATCCCACCCATGACAAGGTCATCCAGGACTCGAGGGACTCCCTGGGCCATCTGACCCATGACAAGGTCATGCAGAAGAGTCCTGATAAGCAAGGCCTCAGGACTCAACAGACCCCCTGGATCTGCTTGAGCATCTACCCCCAAACCAGAATCTGTCTGTCTTACTATTTCATGTCTTTCATCAACTCCCCTGACATTAACAGGGGGCTGCCTTGACCACCTTTTGCTGGAAAGAGTTAACTTAGGGCTTTAGTTAATAAATCTCCTGGGCATGAAAGGAGTGTTTCAAACCCCCTGTTAGCATTCTAGCTTACTTGGCAGCTTTATCCAGACTCTTGCAACATTGTTGAGCCTATATGAAATGCTTGCTGCCAAGTTCTCACATCCCTTATCCATTGTGTTCCTGGGAGTGCATGTAGTCGGGATGTAGAAGAAACAAGTAATAGCCTTAGCATTAGCAACATTAGACTTTGAGTTAATAAGTTCTTTCTTTGCTGTAACCCGCTGAATCTTTGCTCCATAAAAATTAACTCTGTACTTTAAGGGTGACGCAGGCTAAGAATTTAAGAAGAAACACTTTAAGGGAAAATCATTATTCTGGTGTTCTGGCTGACCAACATTTATCAAAAGGAGGTCATGGAATATCAACAGGCCTCTGGAATAGAAGGTGATGTACAGAAAATAAAACTTTTCCAGGAAGGAACCTGATATCGATAAAAGTTATTACTGATGGAATGTTGAGTTGACACTGCATTTTTCATCTTGCTGTATGTATAACTCAGGGTATAAAAGCCCCGAGAAGAATAAAGTAAATGGGCCTCACTCACTGAAGCTTGGTCACCCCATGTCGCTCTTTCTTTATCTCTTTGTCTATCTTCATTCGCCAACGTCGTCCATCCTGAGGATATCCCTGGACTCTGCTGAGGCTGGACCTCGGCATGTACAACTCTTTGTGACCCCATGGACCACAGCACGCCAGACCTCCCTGTCCATCACCAACTCCTGGAATTTACCCAAACTCATGTCCATTGACTTAGTGATGCCATCCAACCATCTCATCCTCTGTCGTCCCCTTCTCCTCCCTCCTTCAATCTTTCCCAGCACCAGGTCTTTCCCAGTGAGTCAGCTCTTTGCATGAGATGGCCAAAGTATTGGAGTTTCAGCTTCAACATCAGTCCTTCCAATGAACACTCAGGACTGATCTCCTTTAGGATGGACTGGCTGGATCTCCTTGCAGTCCAAGGGACTCTCAAGAGTCTTCTCCAATACCGCAGTTCAAAAGCATCAATTCTTCGGTGCTCAGCTTTCTTTATAGTCCAAGTTACTTAACAAATTTCTGAGTTAAAACATTATTTCCTAAAGATTACAAAATGCTCCTTTGCCTTAAGAAAAACTTAGTATAAATTTGTATTTTTATCCCTTTCCAAGCAATGCAAAGTTCTAAAAACATATTAATTCCATTTATTCCCCCATTTTATATGCTCTTATTACTATGTATTTTATTTTATTTTTTTTTAAATTTATTTATTTTTAAATTTAACTTTACAATACTCTATTGGGACTGCCACACATCGACACGAATCCACCACAGGTGCACACAAGCTCCCAATCCCGAATTCTATATATTTTAAAACCCCATAAGACATTGTTATCGTCTTATAAGCTTATCAATTTAACTGTTTTAGAAATACGTAGATGGTTTTAGGTGAAAGAGAACTCTAAAATCAACGTGTTCATCTTTGGCTTTCATTCTCCTCCCTGGTTTTTACTCTGTAATCCCTCATTACTTTGTTAGCTTTCTAATGCAACAGTAAAATATATTCTATACTTTCTCCAGATTTTCTAGTTGGTCCGAGAAGAGAGTTAGTCATAATCTCCAAATCATCATAAATGGAAGAGGGATTCTGTATTGTTTTAAGAGAAAAGTAAATCAGCATAATGCTGCATTTATGGCACATGGGAGCTTTACATTTTTAGCTAAAATGGAATTGAGAAATAATTGTTTAATTTAACTGACTTGTTTTACAGGTGACCAAACTAAGATAGTTGGTGGGTCAATTAAAGATAGTTGAAGTATCTCATTCCCAGTCCAGAAGTTTTCCCCTTTTATATAAAAAATAATAGATAACTAGAAACAAAAGTGGTTGACACTCTGCTCACCCCTTTCCTCAGCATGAAGGAAATGGATATACCACTGTATAATTATATTGTATGTAATAAAATAAGATAGAAGAAATAGAGACCTTGCTGTAGTATTAAGGCTCCAGCCATGTATTTAAATCAGATGAAGAGTGAGCCAACTGTTTTTTCTTAAAGATGTCTAGGAAAGGAGATTCAACCAGATATCTAGACTTATCCTTTGAGAAGAATCAGGAAACATTGTCTTCAATTCAATATAACTACCACTGCTATAGCCATTTCTAATTTTTCTACTCTCTTTGGAAAAGGAAAAAACGTGGGTTTCTTCTTCCACTGAATAATGTTTCAAACACACAAAAACTATTTTTAGGCCAGCTGTCTGGAATCTTTGCTTTAGCACAATTGATCTTAAATCCTTTATACACTTTGTTCTTTGTACTCTATTTCTGTGTCAGGACTTGACAGCTTATGCTCTTTTTCATTGTCGTCCCTGTTTGCTGAAACGTCTTTATAGAGCCATCACACATGACCACACACGCTGCCAATTAATCAACTCTAGGGGTTCCCGTTTACCTAACGCACGTTCTTATATGGGTTTTATAGACAAATCTGTGGATTATGACCCTTAGAGTTGCATAAAGTTGTGGTTCTATGGCCCCTTGAGTGAGTTTCTCCTGAGTTCTAAAATAAATCACTTAAGTAGTCTCATTAAGTCCAGACATCCTTATTCCAACCCACTCTCCATAAGACTGCCAGAATGAGCTTCCTGAAATGTGTATGTACAATCAGAAAAATTAGAGAGGCCCCAAGCCCGGTACGTGTCCCTCTGGGATGTGTAAATGCCCCTGTGAGAGACAGGAGGGAACTCAGTTGCAAGTAACAGCTGGAGAAGAACAGTAAACTTCCATTTAAGTGTAATCCAACTCCTGCCCACCCTATTGACGTTGGTAAAGGTGGAAACTTTACTGACTGAAGGGCTTCTCTGGTGACTCAGACAGTAAAGAATCTGCCTGCAACGTGGGAGATGTGGGTTCAGTCCCTGAGTCAGGAAGATCCCTGGAGAAGGGAATGGCTATCCACTCCAGTCTTCTTGCCTAAAGAATCTCATGGACAGAAGAGCCTGGTGGGCTACAGTCCAAGGGGTCGCAAAGAGTTGGACACAACTGAGTGAATAACACTTTACCGACTAAAACCATTTAAGTACAACCTCTAACCAATAGTTAATGGACACTATTACATAGACCCTAGAAAGCCAGAGTTAATCATAAAAGCAATGATTTTAAAAAATAAGCAGAGACATCAGTGGTTGTACTCTGTGATGAGACAGATTCCACAAAATTATTCCAAGCAAGTCACAAAACAAATAAGCAAGCCAAAACAAACCAACCAACCCAAGGATGGACTGTGTCTGTCTCTGTTTCTATATAAAAGAACATGGAATTTTTACTTCCACTCCATTTAACAACTGTTATTCTCTATTTGGAATTAGTGAGTAGAAGATACAAATTTGGGGGTTTGGGACACAGAAGGGGCTTTTGGAGTACACTAAGGGCTTCCCAGGTGATACTAGTGTTTAAGAGCCCTCCTGCCAATGCAGGAGACATAAGAGATGCAGGTTCCATCCCTGGGTCAGGAAGATCCCCTGGAGGAGGGCATGGCAACCCACTCCAGTATTCTTGCCTGGAAAATCCCATGGACAGAGGAGCCTGGTGGGCTACAGTCGATGGGGTTGCAAAGAATCAGACACGACTGAAGTGACTTAGCAGGCATACATGCAAGGCTAATAATAAAAAGCAAAACTACATTGGCAAATTACATATACACATATAATATACAGTTTAAATATATGTATTTCCACAAAAGATCTCTTTGTTACTGTAATTCCAGAACAGCAGTAAAGACTACAGAGCCCAGGATTTTAAGTACTTCCCTGCTGGGTTAGTGACTTAATTTATTTCTTTAATTTGTTATAACCCCACAAAAAAAATGATATTCTTTGGAGACCTCAATAGCCTGAGTTCCTCATGTATTATTTGCTGGAAGAAATTAATGAGATAGCAGAGGCAATTTCTAATGGAGTCCCTTGGTTTTCATCTCCCCCTTACCCACCCCCGCCTTCAAACTCAGTTGCCAGTTCAGCATTATGAATCTACTAAGTGTTCTTGGCATGTCTGATGGGGAAAGGGAGGGTTAATATAAACCGTAGGCTAAAAACATTAAAAAAAAACAACAAATACCTTTCTTCCCTACCCTCAGTCTGCATCTATTAGCTGCAATGCAATAACTCTCTCATCTTATATATAACATGTATATTCATACTTAGCTTGAAACCTTCAATCTTCCAATACTTCATAATCAGGGGTTTTGGACATTTCCAGGGTCTGAGTTGAGTCCCATCTCTCAAGGACGCAACTTTAGGTTTAGAATACCTAAACCACCAGACTATGAAAAGTCACCACTATTGCCAATCTTGATAGTGTTACTTTAGTACATTACAGTATTTTGGTTACTAAGACATGATACTTGAAAGATCATGATACTTGAAAGAAAAATAAAAGGTAGTTCAAAGCACAGACATAAGAGTTTTGTGTGTTATTTATGAGTGTTTGAAGGGAAAGTTAAAGATAAGTCTGCTAATAATGAACTACCTGCATGTGTGCCCAGTTGCTTTACTCGTGTCTGATTCTTTTCCACCCTATGGACTATAGCCCTCCAGGCTCCTCTGTCCATGGGATTTTCCAGGCAAGAATACTGGAGTGGGTTGCCATTTCCTTCTGCAGGGGATCTTCTCGATCCAGGGATTGAACCCACCTGGGAAGCCTGATAATGAACTACAGGACTCCCTATTTCCACTACAGAGAGTACTCCAGTGAATGCCCCACTGGCTAATAGCACTAGAGCTCCTTAGAATAAGTGACAGTCAGGTGATAAGAGCCAAGAGAATTTTTTGACAAAAGCAGCATTTCTCATAACAGCTGCAGAAAGGCTGCCACAAAAGAAAATTTAGGAATTCAAAACTTTCTCTGACTGTCATTGCAGATTTAAATGGTTACTGTGGCATAATGTAAATTGGGCCCTAGAAATGTTCCTTGGGTAGAAAAATGTTTACTACATGATATTCAGTGAATAAGAGAAAAATATGAAACTGAATGGTATGAACTCAAACTTAGAAAAGAGCAGAAACAAGGACAAAACAAAACTCTGTGTGTGTGTGTGTGTGTGTGTGTGTGTGTGTGTGTGTGTGTGTTGAAAAGGGAATAAAAGTAATTTGACCAAAATATTAACAATGAGTATTAAGATGATCTATGGCAATTTTTAATACTAATATTTTAAAAACATCTTTATATTTACCCCAAAATACAAAATACATATTTTAAACATGTTTTAAGAAAAAAAAACTTCTAAGGAATGGAAGCCTTAATTGGGTTAACATATTAATGTTGCACCTTCTACAGTTGTAACCCAGGCTACAGTCCATGGGACCGCAAAGAGTTGGACACGACTGAGCGACTTCACTTCACTTCACTTCACTTTTCTTCCATGAATCATTTCTCTCATCCACAAGAATTTTCATCGAGCTTTTCAGAGGTTGGAAAGTGAAGGCACTAAGAATGTAAATCATCTGTCAATTATCACGTAAGAGTATCAGAGTTAAGATTAATGAAAACTTTTGAATGGATGAAGTATTATTAAGGGCAAAGTATTATTAAGCTTATTAAGGACAAAGTATTAGTCCTGGAAACCAAATTTCTGGAATAGTAAAAGATTTACTATGCCATTATGCAAATATAGATTAGCAAAGGACTGTTGGGTGGTAAAAAATATATATATATAACTTAAAAAGAGACCATAATCTGGGAGAAAATAAGTAGGGTAAGTTAAGTATCTACATCTCTCACATTACAGGTTGGGTCTCTGAGGACAAGTTCTTCCTCCGTAGCTCAGCAGTGAAGAATATGCCTGCAATGCAGCAGATGTAAAAGATGTGGTTTCAATCCCTGGGTCAAGAAGATTCCTTTGAGGAGGGCATGGTAACCCACTCTAGTATTCTTGCCTGGAAAATCCCATAGGGTCCATAGGGTTGCAAAGAGTCAGACGTGACTGAAGCATCTTAGCAGACATGCACTCCAAGGATTGACTGTCTATTCCTCTTGGAACATGATTCACAATATATATTTTTTAACCAAGAGAAAGCCTGAAACATTGCTCTGTGTGTAATAACTATTACCAATATTATTGCTTGCATACCATGTACCAAATATTCAGGAAACCTGTGATATGGTATTTTACACATATTATCATATTTATTTCTCCCCAAAGAGCCCATTTTTGTCATAAGATGAAATTTTGGTTCAGAGATTAGCCAATGTCACCTAGCTAAAAAGTATGTAATTCATCAGTTCAGTTCAGTTCAGTTCACTTCAGTCACTCATTCGTGTCCCACTCTTTGCGACCCCATGAATCGCAGCACACCAGGCCTCCCTGTCCATCAGCAACTCCCGGAGTTCACTCAGACTCACGTCTGTCGAGTCAGTGATACCATCCAGCCATCTCATCCTCTGTCGTCCCCTTCTCCTCGTGCCCCCAATCCCTCCCAGCAACAGAGTATTTTCCAATGAGTCAACTCTTATTGAATCCAAGTCTGCCTGACCTTAGGCCCCATGCTTTTCCCAGTATTTTTATACCATCCTACATAGTATAATGGGAACATAGTATACTATTGAAAAAGCTGGTTTGGCTAAGCTAAAGATAGAATTCAGTTTTAGGAAGAGAAATTGACCTTTGGTTAGAAAGCCACTTTAATGGGTATGTTTGGTGAGGAAGGTTAAATTAGTTAGGATATGACAACAGTTTTAATAATTCAGTGATTTAAGGAATATTGAAATTTACTTCTCACATGATGATCTAGGGTATATCTGTTCAGAACATGGCTTTCCTCCACTTGATTAATCATGAACCCCAGCTAAGGTCATCTCTGCCATCTGCAAGATATGGCTTCCGATAAAGTTCTGGTTGTAGCTATTTCTACCCTAGGGAAGGAAAAGACACAGAGGTGCACACATCTGAGTGTCTCTAGGACACGCTTAGAAGAGGCATCTGCCAGCCCACCCACCTTCTGTGGGTGAGAGCCCAGTTACCTATCTGTACCTCCAGAAAGGGGATGTGAGTTGAAGACGCACAGTGCAGAGCAGGGATTCATGAGGCAGTAGAAACAAAAAAAGAAATGGAGCTAGAGCCAGATGGGAAGGCCTTCATCAGTCTTGGAGATATTCTAGTATGCTCAGGTACCCAGAGTTTGGGATTTGGGACATCCAGCCATTTTACTGAAAAATTCACTGATGGTAGTCTCAGAAAATATTTGAGACTATATCAGTTACAAATGGAATAGCTGTTATGGTTGAGAAGAAAGATCACTGTGCTTAGAAACAGAAATCAAGGAATCTTAACCCAGACCTTGCTACTAACTAGTTCTTTGATTTAGGGTAAACCTCTCCATCAAACCTCTCCAACCCTTGACTTTCTTTTTCTTTATTGAAGTACAGTTAACTAACAATATTATATTACTTTCAGGTGAACAACATAATAATTCGGTATCTTGATAGATTTCACTGCATACAAAGTTATTATAACATATTGACTGTATTCCTTGTGCTATACATTATATCCTTATGATTTCTTTCCTTTCAAAAAACTAAGATCACAGCATCCAGTCCTATCACTTCATGGTAAATAGATGGGGGTAAAGTGGACACAGTAACGGATTTTTCTTGGGCTCCAAAATCACTGTGGATGGTGACTGCAGCTATGAAATTAAAAGGCACTTGCTCCTTGGAAGAAAAGCTTTGACAAACCTAGACAGCACATGAAAAAGCAGACATCTCTTTGCCAGCAAAGGTCCACACAGTCAAAACTATGGTTTTTTTCCAGTAGATGCTTTTGAACTGTGGTATTGGAAAAGATTCTTGAGAATCCCTTGGACAGCAAGATCAAACCAGTCAATCCTAAAGGAAATCAACCTGGAATATTCATTGGAAGAAGTGATACTGAGGCTGAAGCTCCAATACTTTGGCCACTTGATGCAAAGAGCCAACTCACTGGGAAAGACTCTGATGCTAGAAAAGATTGAGGGCAGAAGAAGAAGAGGGTCACAGAAGTTGTGATGGTTGAATGGCATCACCAACTCAATGGACTTGAGTTTGAGCAAACTCCAGGAGACAGCGGAGAACAAGGAAGCCTGGTGTGCTGCAGTGCATGCATACAAAGAGGTGGACATGACTTAGAAACTGAACAGAAACAACTTCTTTCCAACCCTCAACTTTCTACACAATTAAACAGGGAGGTAATACTTGTCCCATAGGCTTGTTGATAAATGAAGAAAGATAATGTGTGTGAAAAACATCTCAGTCTATGAAATCTAAGGTAAGACTATTATCATTGGCCTGAAAAATGCACAGACTATGACCACAGCACATTTTCTGGGCTTTGTGGTCACTTTGGTTAGCGATGGGACAGAAGAGCAAGGGTTGAAAAGCACCATGAGGCTCAACCCTGTGACCAGCTAATCAGGGTTAGGAGAAGATTTTGGTGCAAAAAAAACCAGATGTCAGAATTAGTCTTAATTTAGTATTTGTTATTTGTGACCAATGAAAAGACAAAGATAATTAGAAGTGTACTGCACATAAGAAATTGAGCATATTTCACATTTAAAATCCAGTCAGCTACTAATTTTGCATGTGTGTGTGTATGCATGTGTCTGTGAAAGTGGGCCTGGGTGCATTTAAATGATGTTTTCTACTAGCTGTGATTGCTATTTTCCTTTAAAAATGGATTTTATTTGCCTTACTTTCTGTAGAGTTAATTAAATACAAGAGAAATATGTTTACTGTCTCAGGTTCCACATACGTGTGAGGATTTTGTCGTTGACTTTGGTCCAAACAGAACACCTTTAGAAACACAGCAACACTTAGCTGCTCTTGGGAAAACCTAATGAGTCATTACCATATCAATATTGCTATTTTCTGCCTTAATTCCCCAGATTCCTGCTTATCCAATCTCATTAAATATATATATATATATATAAACACATGCACATATATATGTGTGTGTGTATATATATATATATATATATATATATTCCTTAACACTAGGAAATTAATTCCAAGATACTTTAAAAATATATCTCCTCTTATAGGGTGCACAGAAAATCCCTGTGCATTTCTTTGCACCTTCCTATGAATTTGTAATTGCTTTAAAAATAATTATTTTCCTTAAATATCTGTAATACATGCAAGAGCACAGGGGAGTTTGTCTGGAGCTCTGGTGAAAGCATTTCTATTGCCTTCCAAATGCAGTTCAAGAAATACCACCCACCAGATTGGGGCGCAAGAGGATTTTCCATTCATAGGCCACCCAAAGTATAAGATGCATAAGGACTTCTTAAAAGTGAGTTTTCTTAGTAGAAGTTATCCTTGATTTAGAAGAAAAATGACAGACATTACAGCTGAATCCTTCCTTTTGACAAAGCCCCTTAAGAGGAAAAAAAGAAATACACCATGAGCTCATACAAGTCTTTGTATGGGAATTCTCAAAGTACTGTGAGCCAACCAAAGCACTGTTGTTTGGCATACATTTTAACACTTCAAAAATATTTACTGAATTTTTCTATGTGAGAGCTCCTGTACTAAGCTTGTGTAAAAAGTCAAATATGAAGAAGCCATCAATGCCCACCCAGTCAGTGAACTCACCACCCCATCTGTTCATCATTCTCCACACCAGAATCCTCCTCAAGAGCTACAGATGCTTCCTCCTCAAGAAGTCCACGCCATCCTTCCTCTCTTCTGTCCCCTCCCATCCCATCAATACTTCTAGTCACAAGGCCAGCTCATTCCTGGATTGAAAAACCTTTGCTTCAGACTTCTCTCTAATTCTTTTGTGACTTCACCATCAGCATGATTTTTCTCAAATTTTTAAAAGGATTATCTCATTGCTTTTAAAATCCTTTATTGGCTTACCATTACCTATGCTTGCAATTTTTAATTCCTCTTTTGTACAGATGGGATAGTTTGGAAACAAAATAATACCTCAGAGCAGTAAATATTTGAAACTGATGGGTATTGTATTACCATAATTTATTTTATGAATCCCAACTAGTTGATCAATGAGAACATTGAGATTATTAAGGTATTTACCAAAATTTCCAATCAGCTATGTGAATAAAATTTTACTTTTACATCAACCTTGATGTCCAATTTTATTTCTGCACTTGGTTTAGAATTTAGAGAAATTTAAAAAACCCAATTCACACTGATAAATACTTGAAAATAGGAACAGGTTTTTAATAGCCATTTTTGCCACCTTGTGATATTTTTGCAATTAAAGGGAATGACAGAAGAAGCTTTATTTTGAAAGCTGAGCAAATGGATGTGAACTTGGCAGTCCAAGTTAATTGTGTTGGCCATCTCTAGTGTGTTCAAACATAGGTGTTTTTTTCTTTTTACATATTTGAAAGGGTTTTCTTTGATTCATTATTAAAATAGTTTAAAATATTTCAATATAAAATTCAAATCAACAACCACAAAGGAGAATCAAGTCTAAACATCTTAGCATCTATGAAACCCTCCACAATCGTGTCCTTTGTTTTTTATTCTCTAGTTGTGTATCTCCTCATCTTTATCCCCAGGATAAGGATTTTTCTGATTTTTGAAAGCACTGTGATTGTTCAGTCCGTGATTTCCTATCTCTTGCTTTTTTTTCCCCTCTGCCTGTGATGAGCCTGGAGTTCTCTCCTCCATGAAATCTCCATTCTCTCCAGGGAACTCGGCCACTCCCTCCGTGCCCCACCTACTCTAGAAAAGAAAATCTGTCTTTCACCTTTGAGACATTGATTTGTTTTTGTTTTTTTCCCTTCATCCTTCCAGACTTGAGGAAAGGACCCCACGTTACTCGTATTTGCGACAGACTTGCACTTTGTCCCATTAGCTCAGCTGAAACTGTGGTTTCAGGATCCCCTGTATTTTCATTTCTCTGATGACTGACCGTAAGAGAAGATGGTGTGAGAGTTTGTGGCAGAAGTATATCAGCAACCCTTTCCGAGTATAGTCCTTTCCTTCCTTACTGAGCCCAGCACTTCCCAGCATGTTATATAAAAACCTGGCTCTAATGTCTAGCCTAGTGGCCAGGAAAACAGAAGCGGTGGATGCTAACATGACTGAATGTTGTCCTGCAAGGCACAAGTGCCTTCATTTCTTCAAGACGGGGGGAGGGTTGAGGCTCAATAGGGAGAAACAGGCCACTTCGGCAGCCCCGTGATTTTGTAAATATCTGGGATTTTCGTATTTTCGAAGGCATTGATTTAGACATGTCAGGGCTTACTCTTCCTCATCAAGGGCCCTGGCCTTGAGGAAGCAGCTTCTCCAGAGTTGAAAATGTGACCTTTGCTGGAGCTTTGTTATCCTTATAATTAAGTCTTGGGACTGATCTTTGGCCTGCTCTGCCCTCTGTCTACAGGAGATAAGAGTCTCTTTCTGTGCTGACAAAAGAGACCCTCTGAGTTTCACGTTTTGCCTTCACTTGGTAATTAGTCACTCTCAACCTTTCATTGTCTCTCTCCAGGGCAAACATTTCGCTCAGCAACACCCTTCTGATATCTGTCTTTGAAATATGATTGCTCCATCCCCTGGAAGGCCTGAGACTGGGCACCTGCCATTGCATGCCTTCCATCTATGCCCCATCCCAGGGTACCATCAGCAAAATGTTAACAACTGCAGAGCTGCCTCATCCCAGGGACTCTGAGCACTTCACCTACCACCCGTGACAGGGTCTTCATCACCAGCCAGCCCATACGTCATCCAGCTTCAAAGTTCCATTTTAGAATTCCACAGAATGCTCCTGACACCAGCTTTCTCAGATCAGCTTCCCTGCAGGGTGACCACGTGACCAAGATGCTCACGCTCTGGGGTGAAGATAATCAAGGAGATTTGGTGACTGTGGTGATGTCACTTGAATCGACCCATAGAACAACCAGCTACAAGGAAAGAGGTTGGATGAGCACTTCTAGATGTCACGGCTTCATTTGTGCGTGTCTGTGCAGCATTCACACTATGACCATGATCTCCCTGGGCTCCCCCGGGGATGTGACTTACCGCAGCAGGGGAAATAGAGCTGAACTATCTATTTCTGCCCAACACTACAGAGCAGACAATGCTCTAGAAGCCTCGTCAGCTCCGCTAAGAATTCTTCAGGATTATACTACAGATGGAGGCTTTTCTTAACCTTACTTCTTTTCCTCTGTCCCTCCATTGGTGTCAGGCCCACAGCCCAGTCCAAAGGCTCTCCTGCATCTTCTTGCATCCTCAGCTTTTACTGTTTCACAAGCTTTTTCCCCAATAGATGCTTGCATGTCTAATTCTCATTTGGCATCTGCTTCTTTGACCCTAACTGACACTTGAGTGCTTTTAGAACAACTCCTATCAGGGATTCAAGAAAGGAAAAAGGCAGAGGGAAAGTTGCCTGTCATGCAGTTCCAGGAGAGGGGTCCTCTGATTTCACAGGAAGTTCTGGACCTGGGAGGACCCTTCAGGGCAGTCCCATATTGAGACAAGAGGGCTCACTCTCATACCCTTCACCCCTCAGTCATTGGATAAAGGCAGCCACAAGAAAGGGATGCAACCTTGGGTGAATCGGGTCCTGTTAGCTGAGAGAAAATCCCAGGGAAAGACTCAGCTGTGAGCCATTGGCAACAGACACTCCTGGAGGCTGAGGGAAGAAGTGTGTTGGTCCCCAAGGAGATAAAGTGGGTAGCACAGAGCTTCTACTTCAAAGAGGAAACTGAAAACTATTGTTCTGATTACAGGACAATGGCAATCATTTCTGCTCTTTGTAAAGGAAGGATATCACATTTTATCAAACTCTATGGGTAAGAGTTTAATGTGAGTGCATACTTCGGGCGTTAGTTTTGGGGTCAGGAAGAGAATCCCATAAGCAAGGTAACTGTGAGCAAGAGATACGTTACATGCTGATGGAGTGACCTTGTGTGGATTGTATTCCTTCCTGATGCTCTGTGCTCCTGTACCACGTGGAGAAGCTGTTTCTTCTTTTCCTTATAAAGAGGAAAGGAAGTTCAGTTCAGCTCAGTACAGTTTAGTCGCTCAGTCATGTCCAGCTCTTTGCAACCCTATGGACTGCAGCACACCACGCTTCCCTGTCTAAAACCAACTCTCAGAGCTTACTCAAACTCACGTCCATGGAATCAGTGATGTTATCCAACCTTCTCATCCTCTGTCATCCCCTTCTCCCGCCTTCAATCTTTCCCAGTATCAGGGTCTTTTCCAATGAGTCAGTTCTTCGCATCAGATGGCCAAAGGGTTAGAGCTTCAGCTTCAGCATCTGTCCTTCCAATGAATATTCAGGACTGATGTGGTTGGATCTCCTTGCAGTCCAAGGGACGCTCAAGAGTCTGCTCCAACATCACAGTTCAAAAGCATCAATTCTTTGGTGTTCAGCTTTCTTTATAGTCCAACTCTCACGTCCATACATGANAAAAAAAAAACTTAGAAAACAAAGAGTGAGCCTAATTGCCACAGGGCCTACATTCAGGCAGTGATTTCAGTTAGGATCTTGATCCCGGAACACACCTGGAGGCAGGGGGACAAGCTAAAATTAAAGCCACCTCCCCGGGAGGGGAGCCCCTGGGGTCTGCCAGAGTCAGAGGTGAAGCTGGCGCGGAGGAGCTGTGGCCATCGGGCTCACGCCTGGTGAGAGTCCCCGTCATCCTCCACCTTGTTTGGTGGGGTTTTCCCTGGACCGGAGGCTCCCTCACGACTTGCCTGCCGCCGGGAGCGTTTCCCCGTTGGCCCCTCCGCTGCTGACTGGCTCTGCTGAGCGTTCATTGCTCGTCGCGGGGTCTCCTCCTCGACCTTTCGGGCCTGTGGACGTGCACACACCACACACGACCGCCTTGGTCATCCTCTTGACGCATTCCGACCCAGTCAAGCCAGTGGAGTGCAGGGCGTGTGAAATAATGGAGCCTGCCAGAAAGAAGAGTCATCCGTCCACCTTTGTCCAGGATGAAGACCTCAGCACAGAGGCATCCCAAGGGCAAGGGGTGGACGTGGCCAGTCCTAGTACCGCAGGCAGTGAGGGGTGCGCTGTCTACAGAGAGTCTAAAAATAATCAAACCAGTGAAGTGTCAGTTGGCTCTGATCATCCTCATGCCCTGTTCTAAAGAGTCTCAGGACATTAAAATCGTCGTCGTTGTTTACTCACCAAGCCGTGTCCGATGCTTGTGTGACCCCATAGACTGTAGCCCACCAGACTCCTCTGTCCATGGGATTCTCCAGGCAAGAATTCTGGAGTGGGTTGTCATTTCCAGCTCCAGGGATTGAACTCATCCTCCTGACCCAGGGATTGAACTCATATCTCTTGTGCTGGCAGGTGGATTCTTTACCACGGAGCTACCGGGGAAACCCTCCGGTATTAAAAACACTCCCCCAAAAGATATATCTTGTCAATCTAAGCCAAACAATTGCTGCCATTACTATTGAGTTTTACTAGTATGTATTTCAGTTTCAACGTAGCACAGTTTATAATTTATATTTTAGTAAACATGAATTCACTTGAAAGTTAATTTGGAGAACTCCTGGGTATCCAGTTGGTACCAACATACAGGACTCAGCTGTACACCTCGGTTTCGAGAGTCAATCCTTAGCAGCTTGAAGGATGTTCAGTGCCTTGAGCACCATTTCCCTCTCCAGCCCTTGGGGCAGGAAGTAGTTAGCATTTAAATAATTCCAGAATCAACAAAGATAGCCTGAGCGTCAAAGAAGCAGAACCTGAGTTACTTCAGCTCTATTATACTATGTGACCACGTGGAATTTTCATTTGTGTTTTAAACATAAAACAGTGAAACAGAGTGTACACTGTGAGTTTCAATATTGTTGTTTGGTCAGTGTTATTTTTAGTGACGTGAAATATACCTGTTATGATTATTGTTGGAAAAATTGTTGTTTAAAGGAGGAGAGTATTAAAAATGCCCCAGCCTGGGGTAAAATAGTGTCCCCACTGTTAAGTTCAGATGAATGGGCATTTATCTTCTGATGTCTTACCATGAAGTTGATTTTACTAGTATTTTCCCTTTATCCTTCCTTTCTGCCCTTCTTCCCAAATGCAGAGTTCCTGCACTGGAAGCAGGCTGTGCACACAAGGCACCTTGAAGCCAGTAGAGACCTGAATTCAAGTCTCAGCTCAGCCACTTACCAGCTAGCAGGGCTGGAATGCATTGCTGGATCTCCTCACTCTCTTTTGCAAAATCCCAATACAGCCTGGAGACAGATAATTAAATCAGATGCTGTGTGGAAGGGGCCCTCCTTTGCAGGTGGATTCTTCACTGTCTGAGCCCCAGGAAAGCCCCTCCACTGGTATCACACCTGGCAAATGTGAGGCTGCCTCCCCCGGTCCTTGCTTCTTTACTTCCCACACTGGTGTTTCTCCACGTTTGCCAGTGCGCTTAGGAGTATGATTCACTGACAGTGATATCTACATGATATTTACAATGCCTTATATACTCAACAACTAATACATGACCGCTGTTTATGGCCCAGTCTGTCCCTCTGAACCTCTCTCGGCTCCACTTACAGATACAGCAGTTAAACGAGGCCGTTTCCGAGTTACAGTTTGGGTCTAAGATGCTGTGTGTGTGTGCGCGCTTAGTTGCTCAGTTGTGTCTGACTCCTGCGACCCCGTGGACTGCAGCCCACCAGGCTCCTCTGACCATGGGATTCTCTAGGCAAGAATGCTGGAGCGGGTGCCCATTCCCTTCTCCAGAGGATCTTCCCAACCCAAGAATCGAATCCATGTTTCCTGCATTGGCAGACAGAATGTTTTAACCACTGAGCCATGTGGGAGACCAACATGCTGTGTAAATCCGGCCAACTGAGGGAAGTCTTCCTTGTATATACAAAGTGGGGAGGGGAAATGCTTGGACGCTGCGAGTTCCGGTGTCCGTGATTTCTGTATTCTTCATGGCCATTGCCAGGGAAGCAGTCTAGTGAAGGTGGCCACCAGCAGTGTGTTGAACCACAGCGTTCACTGGCTTCAGCAGTAAAGGACATCCATGTTTGAAGACAGGAAATAGGACACGACTTGGTCGAAATGNCTTCATCCAGCCCACATTTCTCATAATGTACTCTGCATATAAGTTAAATAAGCAGGGCAACAATATATAGCCTTGACATACTCCTTTCCCAATTTGGAACCAGTCTGTTTTTCCATGTCCCGTTTTAACTGTTGCTTCTTGAACTGCACACAGATTTTCAGGAGGCAGGTAAGATGTTCTGGTATTCCTATCTCTTTAAGAATTTTCCACAGTTTGGATTCCATCAATCATTTACCACACATACTACAGTTTGGACAGGAAGGATACCATCAATTATTCAGTCATGCTACAGTTATCCGTAAGAAATCTCTACTATTTTAGTGCCTATATTTTCTCCCAACAAATAGAAATAGCAATATCTACAACTACAACTGTCTACTAAGAAACATAATCACACATGGTACTTGCCATATCAAGTTATTTAGTCCTCAGAGAACCCTACAAAGTAAACATTACAATCCCCATGTAATAGTCAAGCCCACTGCTTGTTGTAAGGTTGATAGCTTTTTTAAAATTGTTTTTACTTTCTGCTTATTTATCCTTTTATGCTTATTGACCATTAAAATTTTTTTTTAATTGGAGTATAATTGCTTTACAATAACACGCAGCTGATTCACGTTGTTGCATGAAAGGTTGAGAGTTCCCTCCAACATTACACAGCCAAGATTCAATTCAGGGATCAAATCCTGGTTCTAAGAGCAATTCCCTTTACATCTTCCTATGCTTTCAAATCCACTTGGAAATCAGAATTCCAACTGTAAATGCTCTTGTTCTCCATCACACTTCTCAATGTAAAGGAAGGGCTAAAAGCCAAAGCCTCAGACCCTCTGGACTGTCGTGATCAAAGCCATTGATAACTAAGATTGGAAGATAATTGCACAGGTGTTTGGAAGCAGCACTAGCAGGTGTCCTCTAAGACTGGGAAGCTATTCTGTGAATTGCGTGCTCTTCACCAGTGTGCTTTTGTCTCACAGTATCTTTGTTCCTCCACAGATTATTATTGTTCCCTCATTTGGCGGTCCTCAGCAGAGGGACTACTGTATGGATGTGTGCGTGCGTGTGCGCGCACACACACACACACACAGATTCTCCTCTCTTCAATTACCAGGATTCAGCAGGCTGCTCGGCTCTTTCATTCCTTTTCCATATTCAACCTTTTGATGTATTGCCTGGACCATTCTTCCCCATGAGCTAACAAGGCTGTCTGCAATGAGAGTTTCATGGGCAGCCAATTATAGCACGGATGTAAGTGTGATCAGAATAATGCAGCCTACTGGGAGGCTGTCATTTACAGAATTAAAGGCAATGCAGTCATGGCTAAAGGATTTAGTTTGGACGGGAGCTGTAACCTTCCAGCCATACTTCTAGTCGTCTGAATTTGATGGGTTGTTTCTGTGTGTTTCAGGTTGTTTAAATTTTTTTTCTGTTGTGTAAGCAACCATTGCTCATACTTTAAAATACCTAGGAGTAACGGTAATCTCTTTGCAATAAAACATGGATGAAGGTAGCCTGTCTCATAAGATGCAATGCTGTGAAACACAATTGTTTGAATATATATATATAAATAAATGATAGTTGTGACTATCAACATGCAAATGAAGAAAATGGAAGGAACTTGTGCCATTCTCTGTGTATAAAAGCTAGGGGTGAGGCCCTACTATAGTTGTAAATTTTGATTCTTCCAAATCAGAATATTTAACATTTAAGTCTACAATAACCCAGAAAGTCTCCATGATAGTATGTACTGTCCTAAAATGTATACAATCAGAGCACCCATGTTTTCCTATAGATGGATGGCAAAATGGCAGAACAGAGTGAAAAAGAGTCACTTAACTTCACTTTTGGTGGTGCTTTAGTCACTAAATTGTGTTCGATTCTTGTGACCCCCATGGACTGTAGCTCACCAGGCTCCTCCTTCCGTGTGATTCCCAGGCAAGAATGCTGAAATGGGTTACCATTTCCTTCTCCAGGGGATCTTCCTGACCCAGGGATTGAAGTCTCATCCCCTGCATTGCAGGCAGACTCTTTACCTGCTGAGCCACCAGGGAAGCCAATGCCTCAATTTACCCACAATGAGAACTCAGTCCTGACTTTTCTTAATGTACTTCAGTCTTGACAGGAAAACTGATCTGATTTCTCTTAAGGAACAAAAAAAGGAGCAAAAGAGAGATAGCAGGGGAGGAGTACGAGAAAGGATGACATCATCTTTCTGCCACCCACCAATCCAACAAACGATGGGCTCATCCAACCAGCCACTCCCCATGCCCTTCAGTGCTGCCCCTAAGTGGCCAAGGTGATGCTAGATTGTGTTGGCAACGATTTATATCAGTTATTAAAGAGGACACATACAGGCTTGACACATTCGAGTGTGTTTTTTGACCATGTTGAAACACGAACAGAAGAGCTATGTGTTTAACCAACACAAGCAGATGTCAAGGAGTGCAAAAAATATGCCTCTTTCAAAGTCAGTATGTCTGTGTATTCGTGCCAACATATGCCCAGAACATGTGTATTTTGAGTGGTAAGCATGAGGACAAGCAAGAAAAGGAATAACAGCGCTCTCCCCCCCCCCCCCCCCCCAAAACCCCCCTCCAACNAATGCAGGAGATGCAGGTTCGATCCCTGGGTCAGGAAGATCTTCTGGAGAAGGAAATGACAACCCACTCCAGTATTCTTGCTTGGGAAATTTCATGGACAGAGAAGCCTGGTAGGCTAGAGTCCATGGAGTCACAAAGGGGACAAGACTTAGTGACTAAACAACAATAACAACAATGTTATAAAAGAGGGATAACTTTATAAGAAACAGACAATTTTCCATTTTCCCAATAGGAAATCTCTGGTGACACAGGTGAAATGTTTTTCTGAGGGTCACACCCCTCAAGTAATATTGAAGTTAAGCTCTGTCTGACTTCTAGAAGCTAGAACCTACAAGTGAATGCCACTGCAAGAGTGATCACACCTGCATGAGGTTGGAGACAGAGTCTTTGGGGGGGGGGGCGGTGATAATAGAATGTCCTAAAAGGAAACAGATTGGGATGCAGATTCTTGAAGTCACTGGGAATTCTCCGGACTTTACAAGAGTGCCAACCTAAACCTGATGCAGACAGTTTGAGAAACGTGGATTTTATCAAAAGAGGTTTAGATGGGGTAGAACCCAAGAGGCCCTGAGAGACTTCAGCAGGTCTTTGTGGAACTACTGGGAACTCCCTTAAAGAGAGGAACCATTGTGAGTAGAGTTAGCTGATAACTTCCAGTGTCTTAGGACATTCTGCTAAGGTGGTAATGTAATTCCAGAAATACTGATTACTAGAGTGAGAGGTAATTATGAGATTATCTACATTTGGAGGGGGAAAAGTGCCTAAACCAACCAACAAGAGTGGGAGGAGGTAAAACAAAGAATACTGGCAAAGACTATGAAAGCGTATAAATATGGACCATCCAACCACAAGAGAAAAATCACTACAGATGATGATTCTGCCTTCCTCTGACCAAAAAGCAGGATGCTCTTTATCAAGTCAGGAATTTGAAAACAATGTATACATGGCCAGATGTGATTAATACTAAGCGTATAACTTCATGGTGTGGTCCATGCTCCAAACCACAATATATCCACTAATGAACAAAATAGAGTGCAGACAATAGCATGTGCTATAAAAATAATCTAATTTTTATCATTGCTGTATTTTTGATTGACTAAAATTTCTGTTTGGCTTTTCAAATACTGAGTATCCTAACGTGACAAATTATCTCCATCTGTTTTATCTTTATTATCTTCATTGCATCTGATTTCAATATCCAGGCGCTTTTTCCAGAACATTAAGAGATGGTCTTGCTTCATTATAGCCAGGCTATTGTTGTTCAGTTGCTAGGTCATGTTCCACTCTTTGCAACCCCATGGACTGCAGCATGCCAGGCTCCCCTGTCCTTCACCATCTCCCGGAACTTGCTCAAACTCAAGTCCATTGAGTTGGTGATGCCATCCAACCATCTCATCCTCTGCTGCTCCCTCTCCTTTTGCCTTTAATGTTAACCAGGTAAGTTATTTAAATTCCCTGGGTCTTCATTTGCTTATCCATGAATTGATACTTGGAAAGCGTTTCATAGGGGTGTTAGGAATATAAAGAGAAAATGTATGTGAAAGACTTTTTGTACTTTCTTGCATTCAGTAAATGCTCAATGCATTATGATCACTATTAAAATAATTTGAGTAGCAGTAGACACCCGGGTATCAGGTAACCCATCCATAGCCTCATAAGAGATATTTAATGATTGTTTTTAAGATATTAAATTCTGGGGGAATGGATTCACAGAGTAATGTCATAAAAATTTTGATAGACTACATTTTATGTTGATGTTTTCTTATAGCTTTTTTAATGAATATATTTTTATTTTGTGAAATATTTGTATCTCCACTCCCTTCAGAGCCACAAAAGTTCCTCCTTCTGTGTGTGTGCCAAGGGGAAGTGGCTTTTCTTCATTACCTGTTCTTCTATAACACAGATTTCCAATACTGACTAATGAATGGTCCTCACACTAACATTATTTGATCTTATCCTACAAATGAGCACATCGTCAATTACACAGAACATAAGAGAAATCCAGAAAAGCTTAAAAGGACAAAAAAAAAAGATAGTTGGAAAAACTTGAATAGTTTTTGCTTCTTCTTTCAAAAATGATTTCCTTTTTAAAAAACTGTTTTGTTCATTTATCCTTGGCTGTGCCAGGCCTTCATTGCTGTGCAGGCTTTTCTCTAGCTGCGGCTCACCGATTGCTTACGGCAGTGGCTTCTGTTTTCGCGGAGCACAGGCGCCAGGGGGCTAGGGCTTCAGTAGTTGCAGCACGTGGGCTCAGTAGATGTGGTTCCCAGGCTCAGTAGCTCTGGCCCACGGGCTTAGTTGCTGCGTGGCATGTGGATCTTCCCGGACCTGGGATCGAAACTGTGTCTCCTGAATTGGCAGGCAGACTCCTCATCATTGAGCCACTAGGGAAGCCCGATTTCTATTTTTTTTCTGGTAGACAGGGTAGAGAGAAAGAAAAAGGTGGAGTGTCAGAGATGCATCTGCAGTGATATGCATGTGAGAACAGGCCATGGTCTTGTTCTAGCCTCCATGACATCACTGTGGCAAGAGAAAATGTGTGTCACTGAGGCCAGAATAAGCCTCTTCCTTACAATCTGTCTTTGAATTATTTACTGTTCTCAGAAGAACAACACAGATCAGTGTGACTGACATCACAAGAACCAAAGACTTTGCTTTCATGGAAATGTTTCAAAAAGTCACAGTGGATGTGCTAACCCAGCTGGGGACACAGGTACAATTTTCTTCTCTCCGTATCATCTTTGCTGACTAGGCAGGCAGCTGAGTGACTCTGTCAGTGAGAGACCATTGTGGTAGAAAACAAGGGCATGACTTGCCTCATACAGGATGGATTGACACACAGTCACCTTGGAGAGATGCAAATGCCAAAAACACAGTCGGAATTTTGATGAGTAATAATTATTAAATCTGAATAATTGAGTATATCTATTCTTAGGAATTGTTTGACCCAATAATTATTACCCAGGAAAATCAAGTGTGTGTTTGAAATCCACATTTTGTCGCCAATAATGAGCCTGTCAATTCCATCCCATTCGCCAGTTTTTCTTACAGGCTAGTGTTAATATTAAAAAGACACTGGAAATCATTTCATAACCATATATACCTATAGAATCTATGGATTATATATAGCCTATCAAAATAAGTGACTACTTAAGCATGGAACATCTAACAATCTGATTCATTTAAAAAAACAAATATAACCCAACCAGATAGCATTTTACACCTTTCATTCCAACAGTTTCATGACAAGAGAAGAAAAAGCATTTAGCATTATGTGTTTCTCGAAGCACTGAGAATAGGGGAGTGTGCTAGTTTGTGGCAACAGTAATGCAGTAGAAAGTACAGAAGTCTTGCAGTTAGACAGCCTGGTTCAAATTTGTCATGATTCAAATCAGTGACCTTAAGAAAGTTATTCACTTACTATTTTAAAGCTTATTTTATTCAACTATGAAAAGAGGGAGGAGAGACATAATAATCAACTAAGAGGGTTGTGAAAATAAAATAAAATAATAACCTGTAATATGTAAAATATAATGTGTTTGGCCCATCATGGAAGTTCAGTCATTTCAGCATCCCTTCCCCTATTTGCGTGAGAGATCATGGACTCCAGATTTGGATGCATATGTCCAGACCACAAGTCTTGAGTGTTGTAAAGGTCATTGTTCCCCTTAATTCTCACAACCATTTTATTCTCATGACCATTTCATTCCCTTGGTTATGAGGAGACTGGAGATCTGAGAAAGAAAGACCCTTGCCCAGTTCACAGAGCTGGTCAACGATGGAGCCAGGATNAAAAAAAAAGATAGTTGGAAAAACTTGAATAGTTTTTGCTTCTTCTTTCAAAAATGATTTCCTTTTTAAAAAACTGTTTTGTTCATTTATCCTTGGCTGTGCCAGGCCTTCATTGCTGTGCAGGCTTTTCTCTAGCTGCGGCTCACCGATTGCTTACGGCAGTGGCTTCTGTTTTCGCGGAGCACAGGCGCCAGGGGGCTAGGGCTTCAGTAGTTGCAGCACGTGGGCTCAGTAGATGTGGTTCCCAGGCTCAGTAGCTCTGGCCCACGGGCTTAGTTGCTGCGTGGCATGTGGATCTTCCCGGACCTGGGATCGAAACTGTGTCTCCTGAATTGGCAGGCAGACTCCTCATCATTGAGCCACTAGGGAAGCCCGATTTCTTTTTTTTTTCTGGTAGACAGGGTAGAGAGAAAGAAAAAGGTGGAGTGTCAGAGATGCATCTGCAGTGATATGCATGTGAGAACAGGCCATGGTCTTGTTCTAGCCTCCATGACATCACTGTGGCAAGAGAAAATGTGTGTCACTGAGGCCAGAATAAGCCTCTTCCTTACAATCTGTCTTTGAATTATTTACTGTTCTCAGAAGAACAACACAGATCAGTGTGACTGACATCACAAGAACCAAAGACTTTGCTTTCATGGAAACGTTTCAAAAAGTCACAGTGGATGTGCTAACCCAGCTGGGGACACAGGTACAATTTTCTTCTCTCCGTATCATCTTTGCTGACTAGGCAGGCAGCTGAGTGACTCTGTCAGTGAGAGACCATTGTGGTAGAAAACAAGGGCATGACTTGCCTCATACAGGATGGATTGACACACAGTCACCTTGGAGAGATGCAAATGCCAAAAACACAGTCGGAATTTTGATGAGTAATAATTATTAAATCTGAATAATTGAGTATATCTATTCTTAGGAATTGTTTGACCCAATAATTATTACCCAGGAAAATCAAGTGTGTGTTTGAAATCCACATTTTGTCGCCAATAATGAGCCTGTCAATTCCATCCCATTCGCCAGTTTTTCTTACAGGCTAGTGTTAATATTAAAAAGACACTGGAAATCATTTCATAACCATATATACCTATAGAATCTATGGATTATATATAGCCTATCAAAATAAGTGACTACTTAAGCATGGAACATCTAACAATCTGATTCATTTAAAAAAACAAATATAACCCAACCAGATAGCATTTTACACCTTTCATTCCAACAGTTTCATGACAAGAGAAGAAAAAGCATTTAGCATTATGTGTTTCTCGAAGCACTGAGAATAGGGGAGTGTGCTAGTTTGTGGCAACAGTAATGCAGTAGAAAGTACAGAAGTCTTGCAGTTAGACAGCCTGGTTCAAATTTGTCATGATTCAAATCAGTGACCTTAAGAAAGTTATTCACTTACTATTTTAAAGCTTATTTTATTCAACTATGAAAAGAGGGAGGAGAGACATAATAATCAACTAAGAGGGTTGTGAAAATAAAATAAAATAATAACCTGTAATATGTAAAATATAATGTGTTTGGCCCATCATGGAAGTTCAGTCATTTCAGCATCCCTTCCCCTATTTGCGTGAGAGATCATGGACTCCAGATTTGGATGCATATGTCCAGACCACAAGTCTTGAGTGTTGTAAAGGTCATTGTTCCCCTTAATTCTCACAACCATTTTATTCTCATGACCATTTCATTCCCTTGGTTATGAGGAGACTGGAGATCTGAGAAAGAAAGACCCTTGCCCAGTTCACAGAGCTGGTCAACGATGGAGCCAGGATTGAAATCTATCTGAGTCAGAGTCACTAGTCCAGGCTGCTTTACTTCACCCAACAGGAGGAATCTGCTTCACTGGGCAAATTCACTAGAGTGCCAGGGACAAGGGCACTACATCAATAAAAGAAAAATAAAAGAAAATCAAAATTAAGCCATTTAATTAATAATTCATGCCAAACTATATGTAGAGCAGAATTTAGCCGTCACATGGATTTTTCAAAATAAACTGATATTTCAATAATATTTTTTGCTTGTAGCAGCTACTTTATGCTGTGTATCCCTATTCACTGGCATTAAAAATTTTTGTTATTGCCACAAGGCAACTTTAAAAGGAAAGTTGAGAAGAGCACCAAGCTGGGGCAGAAACAGACAAGTCACCAGGCAGAAGCAGGAATTACCCAAAGCTGGCCTGATGCCGGAAACAGCTACAGCAGCTTTCATTTTATTTAGTTCATCTTATTTCAGCCATCAAACCAGGTAGACAGAGGAACTGAAACAGAGTCCTCTAAAACTGAGTTCCCCTGCCAAGGGTATGATTCATCTCTCTGTCCAAGATCTATGCCCTTTCTTGTCCTGCCCCTGCTCTCCTAAGAACTGAAGGTCATCAAAGAAAAAGCAGGCTCGGGGTTGGGGGGGGTGGCGGGTGATGAAACCAAACAGAACCCCACAAGGCCTTCCCAGGTACAAAAATCCCTCTGTGCTCTCTATTTCCTGTTTGTAGGAAGAAAGGCTTAGTTTCCTGAGCCGTCCCGAGTTCCAAAGAGCAGACTCAAACAGCTGAGGATTAGAACAACGGAGTCCCTGGACTCTAGTTCCTCTTAAAGGGATATAGACAACAATCTGATGTGCGTATTCTGCAGAAACGAAGACCCTCATCCAGGTGGAGGATGGTGATTACATGCTGACCACAAGCACAAGACCTCTGATGATGGGTTGCAACCAGAAGGTAGATAACTGAGAGTCTCAATGCATCATCCTGTTATCTCACAACCAACCAGTCAGAAGAAGATCTGTGAGCTGATCACGCCTCCTACGGCTCTCTCCTCTAAAATTGTCATTACAAACACTTGCCTGAAAGCCAAAAGGGGGTTCAGTTCTTTTGAGCATGAGTGCCCTGCAAATAAACCCTGACTTTGCTGCAAATATCTGCTATCAGACTTGGCTTTCTGCACCGCAGGCACACAAGCCCTTGCTCAGTAACAGAACAATTAAAGCATAAAGTTATCTTTGCATGCTAAGTCGCTTCAGTGGTATCTGACTGTTTGCTACCCTATGGACTGCAGCCCACCAGGCTCCTCTGTCCATGGGCTTCTTCAGGTAGAAATACTGGAATGGGTTGCCAAGCCTTTCTCCAGGGGATCTTCCCAGCCCAGGGATCAAACTCACATTTCTTACATCTCCTGAATTGACAGGTGGGTTCTTTACCACTAGCACCACTTGGGAAGCCCAAAGTTATCTCTAGGATTTTGCCAAATATTTCTCTCAAGAAGAGATGATTCAGACCTATTATATCATTGTGTCATTCACAAGGTCAGGGGCAGCCCTTGGTGACGTGTTAGACCAAGTACTAAGACTGGAGTCCTAAACTGACAACTTTCAGGTAAAAACACCATGAATTTTATTAGAAATCAGCCCATGAAAAAGAGCACGTTGATTTATGAATAAGCATTAAAAACAGATCATAGAGATTTTATTTAGGATGACCTGATAAAAATATAAGGCAGAAAAGTTAAATTTCTAGATTTCGATTAATTTGTTTTCAACATGGGTCAGTTAGCATAGATCATTGTTTTTCAAATCACCAGTCAAATAGTCTGTTTAGTGGCACTGTGGGTTATTTTAAAATAGAATAGAATAGAGTATATTGCCCGTAGTAAGACTAAGTATCGTGGTAAAGTTTTACTTGTTATATATGTAAATGTGCAAGTGCATTTGTTAGTACTGGCTCACACTCTCTGAGATTTCTAAGTGTATGTTACAACAAAATTTCCAGGTTACTGATCTAGATGGTGGCTCAGATGGTAAAGAATCTATTTGCAATATGGAGTTGCAAGAGACAGGGGTTTGGTCCCTGGGCTGGGAAGATCCCCTGGAGAAGGGAATGGCTACCCACTCCACCATTCTTTTTTGTTTGTTTGTTTCGAGTATGTAAATTTATTGGTTTATTAAAAGACATTATCCTGGGGGTGGGGAAGGAGAGGGTGGACAAAGGGAGAGAGTAGCGGGGAAACACATACGCTACCACAGCTAGAACAGATAGCCAGCAGGATTTGCTGCATGACTCAGGGAGCTCAGACCAGGGCTCTGTGACAACCCAGAGGGGTGGGATGGGGTGAGAGGTGGGAGGAGGCTCCAGAGGGAGGGGACACGTGTACAGAAACCAACACAACATAGCAAAGCAACCATCCTTCAATTAAAAATAAATAAATTTAAATAAATAAAATTTACACACATTTTTTAAAAGACATTATCCAAGATTCCATATATATGTAACATAGTATACTTGTTTTTCTCTTTCTGATTGACTTCACTCTGAATAACAGACTCCCAGTTCATCCACCTCACTAGAACTGTCTCAAATTCATTATTTTTTATGGCTGAGTAATTTTCCATTGCATATATGTACCACATCTTCTTGGTCCATTCATTTATCAGTGGAAATCACAGTGCACTGATACGCCTGTCAAGGAGTCCCAGAAACGCCTACCCCTGACATGCCAGCCGTTTATCCACTCACATGCATATGGCCTTGCCACTCCAGTATTCTTGCCTGGAGAATCCTATGAACAGAGGAGTCTGGCATGCTACAGTCCCTAAGGTTGCAAAGAGCTGGACACAGCTGAGTGACTAACACTGACCTGGACTGATTTAGATAAAATCTAAGGGGACTTTTAGCTCTGAAAACCACATGATTCTGCTTTGGTCCAAACTGGTAGCATCCAGATCAACTTTTTGCTGACCCAGAGTTTCTTGGAGGTTGCTCAGGATAGAGGTTGTTCAGGTATGGGCCTCAGAAGGGTTGATGTAACAGAGGTGCAGTCCACCAAGCCCAGGGCAGCTCCACTCTCTCCCCAGGCATATTTTGTATTGTTAAGCAAAGAAATAACTCACGGCCTACAGTGTGGGCATATGCCCCCATATCTGGAGTCAGTGATATCCCACACAAGCAGGGGAAAGGTTATTGAAACGACTGTACTTTCATGATAAGCCAAACACAGTATATATTTTATGTATTACAAGCTATATATGTTATTTTCTTTTCACAACCCTCTTATTTGATTATAGTTGAGTCTCCACTCCCTCTTCTCATAGTTGAATAAAATAATCTTTAGAATAGTAAATGAGTAACTTTCTTGAGGTCGTGGATTTGAATCGTGACGGATGTGAACCAGGCTGTCTAATTGTAAGCCTTCTGTACTTTTCTCTGCACCGCTGCCTCCGCAGACTAGCACATTCTGCCCATCCCCAATGCTGAGAGAAACACATGATGCCAAATGCTTTTAAAAAACACAATTTGAATCTTCTTAGAGATGACTAAGGGTTTTGGGAGATGTGTATAAGAGACAGCAGTAGATGTGGTTCCCAGGCTCAGTAGCTCTGGCCCACGGGCTTAGTTGCTGCGTGGCATGTGGATCTTCCCGGACCTGGGATCGAAACTGTGTCTNTAGTTGAATAAAATAATCTTTAGAATAGTAAATGAGTAACTTTCTTGAGGTCGTGGATTTGAATCGTGACGGATGTGAACCAGGCTGTCTAATTGTAAGCCTTCTGTACTTTTCTCTGCACCGCTGCCTCCGCAGACTAGCACATTCTGCCCATCCCCAATGCTGAGAGAAACACATGATGCCAAATGCTTTTAAAAAACACAATTTGAATCTTCTTAGAGATGACTAAGGGTTTTGGGAGCTGGGTGGAACCAAATATTCCTGTTGGAAAACCTTTAAATGAGGAGTGGAAGAAGAAAAGGCAAAAATGTAGAGAGAATTGTAGACAGATAAGGTCCCTGATACCAGACACATCCTTTCAGAACTACACGCTGAGAAACAAAGTTTAAAGAAGGGGGTGGGGGGATAGGGTGGGAATGCTGAATTCAGCTTTCACAAAGTAATGAACAGCTGGAGTGTTTCTGCATGATTTACCCTAATGTAACAAGTTTGGAATTTTTAAGTTTTGGGGAGGAGAGAGGAGATGAAGTTCATGTTAGTTCTTGGTTATCTTTGTAGTAGTTACCCTTTGACACCTAGGAATCTTCAGCTTGCAAATCTAGATAATTGTGAGCCGTTCCCCAGAGCTTAGAACATTAACGTTCCCACCTAAGGACCTAAGGCCCATGGAAAGGGACGTCTAGGGTGTGGAAGTGGGTCTTGGCTTTCTGGGCACGGCCCACACCTCTTCACCAAGCACTGGAGTAGCATTGCAACGAGGACAAGTTCACAGGAGAAAACTTCCTCAAACACTGAGCTTCTGGTTCACTCAAATTTCTATCTGGGGGTTCCTGGAAAACATCGAGGAGATGGGACAGATGTGCTAGCAAGCCATGAGCATCTGGAGAGTTTAGCTGACTGGTTCAGCATCCACTCCAGAGGTTTGATGACCTCTTCTCATCTGCAGTGACAGAAATGTCTATTTCCAGACAGGCAGGGCCCCAACCCGCCAGGTCACAGTTCTAGGCCGAAGATGAATGGTACTGTTACAGTCTTGCAGTGTTTTAAAGACTTTGCTCAGGCAGCAAATTGGCCTGAGTAAGCTGTGAAGCTCCTGAATCTGATTCCAATGGCCCCATGAGAGGGGGGCATTGCCCATGAGGGGAGGGTAAAGAGGGTGTGATTCTCGCCAATCAAGAGACTAAATAGCAGCTGTTCCCATAGGCGAGCTGTACAAATGACTGAGATAGGCTTACAACAAATCCAAACTAATCTTTGTGAAACTGTGCTCTAAATGATTAGTGTTAACAAGCATTTACTAAGACAGTTGCATTATTTTCTCTCCTCAGGATTTCAGAGCAGAGCAAACCCCTCTCACCCGCCCTTCTCCTTATTTTGTCATTCCACTGCAGCATCTTTTTTGCACTTCTACAAAGAAAAAAAAAAAAAGCCAAGAATCTGCACAAAGATGAGGCTGCTAGAAAAAAAAAGAAAAAACTTCATTCCTATTCAGGGCATGGACTGCAGATTCTACCCAATTATTTAGGAGAAATCAGTAGGTGACTTCAAGCCACAGGAGTTATGGAGGCAGACCAAATCCTTGAATCTATCATCTCTTAACATTGAGGAGGTGAGACGATGATCTAGAAGTCCAGCTCAAGGTCTCAGGCTGTCTGTAAGATTTCTCTTCTTTCTGCCAGTGGCTTCGTAATTCAAACAGAGCCAGCTTTCCTAAAGGTTTCTTTCCATTATCCTAGTCTATACTCAGAACTGCATCCTACGGCTTTCAAATTCTATATGATCCAAATCTGGCCCAACTTGGTCACTTTTGTAATCTGATAAAGAATTATGTACAGGTTGTGATAAATGATTGATTAAAAAACAAAGAGGTGTCCATCATCTGCCCAAATAATATTGGAGAACTATTGAGACACTGGTTGTTTTTATCTTGCCTCCATTTAAAAAAAAAATTTATGGTGGCAACTTGATAGTTGAGAAAGAGGGAAAACAACAGTCGGAGGAAAAGAAGAAGGAAGTTCTGACTATTTCAATGAGGGAGCAAGGGCAGTCGAGTATGGCTGAGTCTCTTTGCTGTTCACCTGAAACCGTCACGACATTGCTAACTGGCTATGCGTGCGTGTGTGCATGCTAAGTTGCTTCAGTCGTGTCTGACTCAGTGTTGAGTTGCTTCAGTCATGTCTAACTCTGTGTGATCCTATGGACGGTAGCCCGCCAGGCTCCTCTGTCCATGGGATTCTCCAGGCAAGAATACTGGAGTGGGTAGCCATTCCCATCTCCAGAGGATCTTCCCTACCCAGGGATCGAATTCTCTTGCATAGTGGGCAGATTCTTCGCCGTCTGAGCCACCAAGGAAGCCCAGTATTCTTGCACAGAGAATTCCATGGACAGAGGAGATGCTAACTGGTACACCAGTACAAAATAAGAAGTTTAAAAAAATAAAATAAAATATTAACATTCATTTTTAAATAAACAAAAGAAGACTGGAGAGGTTAGATGAATTACTACATGGAAAATGTGCCTGCTCTCTTTTCCTTAGATATTCCTTAGACGTCTGTCAATATAATACCCCTTACCCTCAATCTGTTGCTCTTCTGTTCTTTTCCTCTTCTCCCCACGAGCACACAAATAAAGTTTAAAAAGACACTTCAATGTCAGGGTCCCAGCAAAAAATGTATCAGAAAACTGTTTAATCTATAAAGAGCAGGATGTAGTAAGATGCCTGAGCTGTCATCCTGCCTGGGCCATTGTGACAGAGCTGCTATGCAAGCTCCTAAGTCAGCAGAGACAAGGATCTTTCTCTTTTTTAATGTTTATTTGGCCGTGCCGGATCTTAGTAGAGGTACACAGGGTCTTCCTTGCGCTATGTGGAATCTCTCCTTGCGGGGCACCATGGAATGTAGGATCTTAGTTCCCCAACTAGGGATGGAACCTGTGTCCTCTGCATAGCAAGGTGGATTCTTAACCACTGCACCACCAGGAAAGTCCCAAGAATAATTTTTTGTTCAATACACCTTTCCTTCCAGCCAGTTCGGCAGTATACATGTATATATTATATGTATGTAATTGCCTCTGTCAAGAGAAATAGAGACAATAAAATGGTTTGCAGTTTTGATGTCAAACCACCAAAAAATGGTATGGTTTTTTCTCTTAGTTTCAAGGCAAGTATCAGTACAATGTAAACCTGGGCTGCTTCACTCATTGATTTCTTCTATTGAATGGATTTTTCATTCATTCGTTGGGGTTTGCTTCATCTCTTTTGACTGAAGTTTGTGCCTATGCAGCGCTTCTCTGCTTTTCACAAATTCTTTAGGCATGTCTCCCTATCTGCAGTTTTTGAATCAAGAGCAACCTGATGGCTTTATTCACAAATGCTCTGACTTTTTCTGAAAGGTTCAAGTACAAGGTTTCAACCAACTCCCTTTTACATTGAAATTTCTCTGGAGAGATCATGGTTCTGGGAGCTAAGACTCAGAGCAAGAGACAGACATAAAACCTATGTTTGTATGACACAGAGCCAGTCACTTTTTAATTAATTAACCAATTGTTCATCAAGAAAAATATTCTAGCCAATGAAGACATCTATCAGAAAAGCTGTTTGGCAAATTCTTTGTAAAGAAAACCATCATGTATGTGATTTTTATTATTTGTCCTAGAAATACAGACTTAGAAATACAGACATTAGTTAGAGATATGTGGAAGAAATAACAGATAAAAGGAATTCAACACGTATTTTGAGGGATCTGGAAAAAAATGTGTTTTCAGTGAATATTCTATGGATGTAGTGAATAAAAAATTATGAATTTATATGTCTTAAAAGACACTTGCTCCTTGGAAGAAAAGCTATGACAAACTTAGACAGCATATTAAAAAGCAGAGGTGTCACTTTGCTAACAAAGATGTGTATAGTCAAAGCTATGGTTTTTCCAGTAGTCATGTACAGATGTGAAAGTTGGATCATAATGAAGGCTGAGCGCTGAAGAGTCTAATCCCTAGGACTGCAAGGAGATCAAACCAGTCCATCCTAAAGGAAATTAACCTTGACTATTCATTGGAAGGACCAATGCTGAAGCTGAAGTTCCAATAATTTGGCCACCTGATGCAAAGAGCCAACTCATTGGAAAAGACCCTGACGCTCAGAAAGATTGAAGGCAGGAGGAGAAGGGGACGATAGAGGATGAGATGGTTGGATGGCATCACCGACTCAATGGACATGAGTTTGAGCAACCTCTGGGAGATGAGGAAGGACAGGGAAGCTTGGCCGGCTGCAGTTCACGGGATTGCAAAGAATTGGACACAACTGAGCAACAACAATGTCTTAACGAGATTTCAACAAAAGAAATATGATATAAGGTAACTAAGATTTTTCTTTTAAAGTGAAAATTGGATTTTAATTTATTTTTGTTCTTTGCTCTGTGATTTTCCCATGTCTTCCTTTGCCTTTCCCCTTTAAAGGGCAAAGTAACAAAATTCCAGAGTCCAGCTGGACTCTTTAAACTCAGTCTTCACTTAGTGCTTCCTGACATATACTCTGATGTAAAGGGTAACACCAGCTTTGTTTTTTCCGAATTCTGCCCTTAGTCTGCTCTCAATTAAAACATTCAGGGACTGGTTAGCCATGTAGTGAAGCGTGTGGGATTTGTCAGTGTCCTCTGTCTTNAGAGGCCAAGGATCCCAGCATCTTTGCATGGTTCAACAAAAACCTTTCAGCTGCAGCAATATACTCTAGGACTTCTCGCTAGGAATATATTGTTAAGAAGTAAATATTTTATGGGTGACGCCATGATGGTGATTTCTGTTTTTTTGGTCTTGGTTTTCTGTATTATTTTAGGTCAGTTGTTGTTAGGACTTTGTCAAGAAATGTATTTGAATAACTAATAACTGGTGACTGCTCTTCTAAGAGTTAACCCCCCTCTTATAAAAGCAAAAGCAGAATTTTATATATAACTACTTCCTCGGTATGGTTCACATTCATTATGGCATTGGAAAAGGTTAGAGAAAGCCACGGGATGTTGTTTTAGGATTAAATGAAACAACATAAAAAACAAATTTGAAATGATGGCCACACACTAGATGCTGTATAAATGTTAGCTGTAAAGGGTAATATATTTCCAAAGTCTGATGTTTTTTTTTCCTAAATGGACTGTTCCACTTTTGCTTTGCCATTTTTCCTCATTCAGTGATGTCAGGATGAGTAGTTTTGGTCCAGCCCCTTTCAATCTTTGTCTATTTGTCTATCTCTGTCTCACTTTCCATATATAAAATGCATTATGTAAAGTTCAAAACAAAAAAACCAAAATTATCAGTTAGAGAAGAATAACTGCTGGAGATTCTTATCAGAGAAAAATACACTTATCCTTTTTTGTTTGACCCATTAGATTTTTATTCACATTTGGTGAAAAAAGAGGGAGGAGCAAAGTAGAAAATTAAAACCTATACTATTTGCATAGGGAAAACTTTGAATTAACATAATGAACAACTTCTTCATTAAGATAAAATGAACGTAGTTTCAGACACTGTAATCTCTGTCTCAGTGTCCTCCATCTGCTTATTGCACTAAAGTGTATAAGTATGTATTACTGGGAAAAGCTAATATTTATCTTGTAAAGTATGATTTTCAACTTGGAGGGTGCCTAGATTAAATGCCTAGTGATTAAAGGAAAATATCTGGTATCTTTCTAAACACCCATGTGTCTTTACTAACAATTGATCTGACGAAAAGTGATCACTTTAATACTTTAGATTAGGTTTAGACATGCATATGCACACACATGTATACACACACGTATACATATACATACACACGTATACATATACACACGTGTTTGCATGTACATATACATGCGTGCACACATACACGTGTGTGCTCAGTCATTCAGTCATGTCTGACTGTTTGCAATTCCATGGACTGTAGCTGCTGGACTCCTCTGTCCATGGGAATTCTCCAGGCAAGAATACTGGAGTATCTTTCCATGACCTCCTCCAGGGAATTTTCCCAACCCAGGGATAGAACCCAGGTCTCCCATATTGCAGGCACATTCTTTATCATCTCAGCCACCAGGGAAGCCCATACATACACATACACACACATGTATAGACCTATGCACATATCCGCCTGTACCCACACAAACACATATGTACAAAGAAAGAAAATTATACCAAAAATACAAGGTCCTTTATAAAAAAATTATCAGATCTCACAGTTGATGTTTTCGGCAATCCTATCTATGCATGCAAGTACCACCTGGACAAGACATACAACATTTCTGTTACTGGAAAAGTACCCTTGAGTGCCTTTCCAAATTCCCATTCTCCAGAGACCTTTCTAAGTTCAATCACTGCAGATGAGTTTAGTCTGTCCTCAGAATTCAAATGAGTGGAAAAATGCAATATGTTTTCTTATGTCCCTGGCTTCCTTTACTTAACACAGTGATCATTTTATGTTGTTGAGTTTATCCTAATTTGTTTCTTTTTATTGGCATATACTATATGAATAATCCAAAAATTATTTACCCATGTTTCTGTTGATAAATATTTGGTTTGTTTTTCTTTTCTGGCTATTCACAATGAAGCTAATATCAACATCTTATAAAAGACATTGTTTGGACATATGTTTTTAGTTTTCTTGAATAAATACCTAGGAGTGAAATTACTGGATTAAGGGTAAGAACATGTCTAACTTTATAAGAAGCTGCCAAACTCTTTCCAGTATGGTTGGATCACTCCTATCGGTGAAGTATTACTGATCCAAATGTTCCACATTCTTGCGAATATTTGGAATTACTAATCTTTTTCTTTTCAGTCATCATAATTGGTATAAAATAGTACCTCATTATGGATTTGTTTTTCCCTTGTAACTAATGATGTTGAATATATATTAATATGTTTATTGCCCTTTTTGAGAAATATATATTTAAATCTTTTAATCATTTGATATTAGTTTTTGTTTTCCTTTTATTGTTGTTTTGTAGAAGTTCTTTATGTATTTTGGATAAAATTCTTTTGTGAAATCTATCCATTACAGGTACATTTTTCTAGGCTTAGACTGGCATTTCCATGTTTAATGGAGCATAGAATAAGAAGACTATTTTAATTTAGGTGAATTGCAATTTGTTCATTTGTATTTTGTGGCTTCCATGGTGGCTCAGAGGTTAAAACATCTGCCTGCAATACAGGAGACCTGGGTTTGATCCCTGGGTCTGGAAGATCCCCTGGGGAAGGAAATGTCAACCCACTCCAGTATTCTTGCATTTCCAGTAGACTTGCATTTCCATGTTTAATGGAGTGTACGATAAGAAGACTATTTTAATTTAGATGAATTGCAATTTGTTCATTTGTATTTTGATCTGAGAAATCTTGGCCTGTCTCAAAAATAACAAAAATACTCCTCTATGTTTTCTGCTAAAATGCTAACTGATCAAAAATTAGTTATCTGTGTGTGGGTGACCCTTTTCCTGGACTATTCTGTTACATTAATTCATTTTTCTATCTGAATACCAATACTACACTACCTTGATTAATCCCCCAACTTTATTCTAATATTGTAAAGTAATTAGCCTCCAATTAAAATAAATTGATTAAATAATTTTTAAAAAGTGGTTTGACTACTCAAGGTACTTTGTATTTCATATGAAACTTAGAATCAACGTATCAATGTCATTCTCTACCAAAGCTGCCCCATAACTCCTGGGATATTGATAGGACTACACTGATATGATAGATGAACCTAGGGAAAAATGACAGTTTAAAAATATTGAGATTTCTGATCTGTGTACAGGTTATATCCTTCCATATATCTAGACTCTCTTTCATTTTTCTTGGGATATTTTGTAATTTTTAGTGAACAAACCTTGAAAACTTCAAGTTAAATCTATTCTTTCATATTTTTGATCCCATTATAAAAGGTACTGCTTTTCTCATATCTATTTCCAGTTGCTCACTGATAGCGTATAAAAGTATAATGGATTAATTATACATCCATCTGAAATTATGCAAGGATGCTAAACTCACTTGTTGGTCTCATGGCTTTATATAGATTCTACTGGATTTTCTACATAGACAGTTATGTCATCTGTGAGTAAAGACAGTTTTACTTCTTTCTTTGCCTTTTGTTTCTTTTTTTTTTTTTTTTTGCCTAAATGCAGGGGCTAGACTCTTAGATACAATGCTGAAAGAAAATGATGAGAGTGAGCATTCTTGTTTGTTGTCTGCTCCTTATTTTAGGAGGGAAGCATTTAGTGAAGTATCCTGTTAGTTGTGTTTTTCCTAGATGCTCTTTATTGGGTTGGGGACATTCCATTCTATTTGTAGTTTCCTGAAGCTTTACATGAGAAATGAGTGTTGGATTTTATCAAATACTTCTGTGCTTACTGAAATGATGATGTAGTGTAGTACTGGTTACATATAAATTTGTAAAATGACCATATAAATTTGTTAATATGTTCAAGTACACTCAGTAATTGATTTTCATACATGAAAGCAACCTTGCCTTCGTGGGATAAACTCCATTTGGTCCTGATGTGTTATTATCTTTTTAACTTATTGCTGAATTCAATTTGGTAACATTTTGTTTAGAAATGTCACCTCTGTGTTCACGAGAAATCTCAGTTTGTAGTTTCCTTTTCTTGTAATGCGTTTGTCTGGCTTTGGTAACAGGGTACAGCTGGCTTGCAGAATGAGTTGGGAATGCCCCCTCCTTTCCAACTGCCTGGAAAAGTTTCTGTAGAAGTGCTATTAAATCCTTTCTTCTTTCTTTAGGTTTAATTTGTTGTTCTTTTCTTAGTTTATTAAGGTCATTGATTTGTGAATTTTCCTCATTTAATAACAAGCATTTAATGTTGCAAATTTTCCTCTTAATGAATGCTGCATTAACCAGATTTCACAAATTTTAACTATAAATAATTTACTTTTAATTGCTGTAATATTTTATCATATGTAGGCAGTCTTGATTTAATGATTTCTGTTTTCTGTGCTCTTAGTGGTTTTTGAATAAATTTCTACATGGATTATAATTGATTTGCTTTTTTGCAGTGATTTATTGATATCATTTTTATAGTTTTTAGCAGTTTTAAGACCACTTAAAAGCCATTCTATTTCCAAATGTTAAAAGCAGAAATGAAACCTATGATTTAATCATTTGAAATCATTCTATCTCTAAATATGAAAGACAAGAATGAAACCTACTATATAGAAGATAATTTAAAACACTTTTAGAGGGATGGGATGGGGAGGGAAGTAGGAGGGAGGGTCAGGATGGGGAACACATGAACACCCATGGCTGATTCACGTGACTGGATGGCAAAAACCACAATATTGTAAAATAACTAGCCTCCAATTAAAATAAATTTTAAAAAAATAAAATAAAACACTTTTAGTTCCCATGCTTTCAGTTAGTAGTGCTTGAATGCATTATCTATAATTTTAAATATTATTTTTATGTATTGTATGAGTACCTATTCTTTCAACTGTTGTTTTATGACATTTAGATTTGTAATATATACAAAGATTTACAAAAATTATTTTCGCTTCCCTTCACACTTCACTGGCTTAATTAATCAATTCTTTACTATGATGATTTGCTCATTTTATGTTTTCTCTTTTGAATCACTTTTCAGGAAACCACAGTAAGTCTTTAAATAATTTTATTTCTAAAAAGTTCACAAAGTAGCACATTTTAAGACCTTGTTCTTATAGCCAAAATTTAAAAACACATATCTACCTCTATTACCGTCACAAGAGAACAAAATTTGACTTAAAAATTTTTTAACCAAAACTTTTCCCCTCAAAACTTGAAAGATTGTCTAGAGAAAAACTTTCATTGCCTGCCAATTACTCTCTCAGTAGATGTTTTAAAAGAGATGTCTAAAAATCAACCATTTTAAAAGAATTTTTAGATATCCAATTTGTCTTTCTCTCAGAATACATGGAAAATATTTTGTATTTTTCATATTTCAAAATTTTGCCAAGATAGGTTTGAGTTTGGTTCCTTTTGAATTAATTTTGCTTGGAATGGAAAGAGCCATGTTGATTTGAAAACACTGGTCATATTTTTTTCCCCAGAGTATCTTCTTTCATAAATTATTGGCTATTACTTCTACTCCTCTTTTTCTTCTCTTTTCCAAGAATAGCAGTGTTCTATGGGTATGGCATAAGTTTTCGTCTCAAAGTCTCTCATCTTTCTGTCCTATGATCTATATTCTTAGAGGGTTTTTCTGGTTTGTCTTGAAGATTGAAAATGTCAATCTTCCAGGCTATTCCTTTGGTTTCTTGCTCTCTTTGACAAAGATTCGTATTTCTGCGTTTGTGCTTATTGTGCCCTTGTAATTCTTTTTTCTCTCACTCAGCTCCTTCTCCATCACAATATATTTTGCTCAGTTATTTGGCCTTCCTCTCACATGTCCTTCTGCATGCTACTAAGGCCTTCCAGGGTTTCCTAAAACCTTATTCTTGCTTCTCTAGAATATCACGTTAAAAGACATGTCATTGTTTTAAATCTTCGTAATGATGCTTACTTTGTCTCTATTTGCCTTTTTTTTTTTTTTTAACATACCAGCCATCCTGGTAATCTCTAGCCATCCTAGAAATCTCATTAGATTTCTAGCCAGAAATAATTTTTTTTTCAATAGAAATGTGTCCAGTTTGTCTGTAAGTCAAACAGTTATTCTAGATACCCCACTAACACAATCCATTATACAGTATTGTAATAGGCTTATAATACTTTTCACACAAATAATACATTAAAATAAACACAAAAAATAAAACATTTTTAATCTTACAGTACAGTACCTCGCAAAGTACAGTAGTATATTACAACGGCTCGCATAGACAGTCTGGCCTCGAGTGAGCAGGTAAGAAGTCACTGGCTGAAAGAGGGAGAGGAGGTGGGAGATGGTAGAGCTGAAGGATCACCAGGAACAGAAGAGAAGGGCAAGCTGCATTTTCACTCAGGTCTGACGTCGATGGCATAGGTTCTGGTTCCTTGCTGAATTCAGAGGCTCAACATTGAATCCAACTAACCTCCCTTTTCATATGACCCCTATAGTGCAATTGTTTCCAGATTCTTTTCTTGGCATTTTCAGCCAGTCACTTCCAGAATCATTTTTTCTTTTCCCATATCTAGAGTCAGCTTCATAGACACACATCTTTTCTTTAGAAACCAAGACTTCCAGCCCCCCCCAAAAAATAGGAAAGCATGTTCTCATCTTCAAAAGCTCACAATGTGAAGGTTCGTACATAGGAGACTTCCTATAGATAGGCTATAATGTCTCATCAAGTTAGTACCGAAACAACTGTCAAGCATATAATGTGTAACCCTCTTAGGTTTGGATGAGCAAATTGAGACGCAGGGAGGATACAGGACTTGCGTATTGTCACACAGTTAGCAACAGAGCTGGAGCTAGGATCAAACTCTTATGATTCCTAATATTTCTTCTATCAGGCAATTTTTCTGATTGGGATTATAATGTAGAAATGGTCCAATCTCAGGTACCTAAAGGAACAGGGGCAGAAAGATGTCACTGTCATTTCAGAGCCCTTGCTTCTCAAATGACCACAGCCATCATTACCAGAATTGGTCCTGTGTTATTTCTTTTACCATCCCTTCAGCCCTGATGGTCAAATAATAGACCAGAACCAGATCCAACAGCCTCTGCATCACCAGGTGCTGTTAGAAATGAAGACCCTTAGGCTTCACCTCCAACTGGCAGAATCAGGATCTACATTTTAATAGGACCCTGAGGTGATTTGAAAAAAACCTTTAAAGTTTGAGAAGCATCCACCTCAATTTAAAATGCCTTTGAAAGGGAGGGAGAAAGAGAGAAAGCAAAAGAGAGACAGAGAAAGAAAGAAGAGAGGGAAAGAAAAGTGCCACCAAAATGATCTCATTCCACTCGTGTTTAATAGGAAACCAGGGACTTACTTCCATTGTTTCCTTTCCTCTCCTTTTTCCTCTTTATTTTTTCCCCAGGCTTTTTTCGAGGCTGTTGCTGTTATTATATTGAAGAGCTCCATGAGACAGAAAGCTTGGCAGCCTTCCCACAATCCTCAGCATGTGGGAATAGCAAGTAACAAAGTGTTAGCCCCTGCCAACTGGTGGTTCCGTGTAAATGTCTCTGTTAACAACCAACACTGCTGCTAGCAGCCATCGGAGCAAAGCAGCAAATCTGTTCCTCTCTCCGGTGTGGGAAACATCACCGAAAAAGTCACCTCATTACTTGATTAAGATGTATCAATCCTGGAAATTGTTGATCTAGAACACCGAGTCTCTGGCATTTAGTTCATTCTTGATTCAACAGAATAGTTTCATCCTGGCTCTTAGGTCTTGTCTCCCAGTACTACAAGCCACGCCGAGAATGGGAGTAGCGAAACCTTTTTATGGGGGGAGAAGAAAAACTGTTTGGGGTCAAACCCTGTCTGCTGTCTCAAGACAGCCTTTCAGTAAGTCCTTGTGGTAAAGATGAGAAAAGATGGATGGTTCTGAAAAGATCAGGGTCCCAGAGATCACTGGTAAGAGTTGGAAAATTCATTATTTTGTCCTAATTCTATTTGGAAAACCACTGAGAATTTTCCTCCACATCTGAGGTACAAAGGCCCCACCCCCACTTCCAGCCTGTTTAAATGCATTGTTAAAAATCCCCTGGAGAAGAAGGAAATGGCAACCCACTCCAGTATTCTTGCCTGGAGAATTCCATGCGAAGAGGAACTCGTAGGCTACAGTCCATGTGGTTGCAAGTCGGACACGACTGAGCGACTACACAACAGCAACAACAAAGGACAATTCTACCTGTACAGCCTCACACCCAAATTCCTCTCAATTTCTCCCCCTCTCACCCGCATAAGATGCAGTTTATCTAGCTCAGTCACTACCCACATGGGGCAGGAGTGGATAGAATTTAGTGACAAGCTGCTCCTTTTGGTTATGACATCACATCATCTTTTTAAGAGCAGCAGGTAGCCCATCTTTGGGGATCACTGGCACCAAGAGTTGAACAATAATGAAAAGATTCTTCCAAAAGAGTGTTTTCTTTGAAAGCTAAGGTGAGAGGAAAGAAGAACAGGATAACACCCCAAGAAGTCATCTCATGGCTAGTTATTTTCAATAAATACTTTCTTAATACTTACAGCTGAAATAAGTGGGTTCCACTTTCCTCCCAGAAACACCTTCCTTGATTGAAAAAGGATGTAAATTTGCTTTATTATCAACTTCCTGTTGACATTCAAGTAGAGCCATTTACCAAAATTTTGTGCTTTCTCCTTCATATTGCTACCTGGTCATGGTACGTGTATAGAAACGCAGGGATGACTATTTAGAATGATCTTTCTCTTTCACAACATGATGACGTGAACTGAGTAGCAAGACAGTATCACCTGTGGCCATGTGTGAAAATGAAAGTATTAGCTGCGTCCAACTCTTTGTGACCCCATGGGCTGTAGCCTGCCAAGCTCCTCTGTCTGTGGAATTCTCCAGGCACGAATACTGGAGTGGGTAACCATTCCTTTCTCCAGGGGATCTTCCCAACCCAGAGATCAAACCCAAACCCAGGTCTCCTGCATTACAGGCAGATTACTCATATTACTGTCTGAGCCACCAGGGAAGTATGTACTTCCAGAAAAGTAACCCTGCCNTTTTTTTCTTTGAATGAATAAATGACATAGAGACCAAGCATCTTTCACTGGGGATCTAGGGCCCAATAATCACATGGGACCCTTGAGGCACTGCCAAGCCACCTTCATATTAGGGTGGGAGAGAGGCCTGTCAGGTTCTATCAGGATCAGTCCTGTCAGCATTCATAGATATGGATCTCCGCCAGAGATAACCTCTCTCCCCACTATTGGGCCTGACAGGACTTAAAAGTGAATCCTTCAGTTTGAGACAGATATGATCCTCTTACAAGTGGTAGTTGTTGCTGTTTAGTTGCTCGGTCATATCCAGCTCTTTGCAACCCCATGGACTGTAGCCCACCAGGCTCCTCTGTCCACAAGATTTTCCAAGCAAGAATACTAGAGTAGGTAGCCGTTTCCTTCTCCAGGGGATCTTCCTGATCTAGACATCACACCTGCCTCTCCCATGTCTTCCTGCGTTGGCAGACAGACTCTTTACCACTGAGCCACCAGGGAAGCCTGGAGAAAGATGTAAAATCCAACTGAGAAAAGAGCACATAGATTTAACATTATGATAAGTAGGAATTAGTAAACAGGTTCAGAACTTTTCATAAAGATTTTTTTTGGCTGCTGTCTATGGGGTTGCACACAGTCGGACACGACTGAAGCGACTTAGCAGCAGCAAGTAATATCATCAGGGAAAGTGAAAGTAAAAAGGAATAAACCTAGACAGGGTGGGGAAATTCCAGCTAGAAGAGGAACAATGCAATGAAAGAAGACTTAAACAAATGAAAATAAACTCTCATCTATTTAAACCATTTTTTGGNTAATATCATCAGGGAAAGTGAAAGTAAAAAGGAATAAACCTAGACAGGGTGGGGAAATTCCAGCTAGAAGAGGAACAATGCAATGAAAGAAGACTTAAACAAATGAAAATAAACTCTCATCTATTTAAACCATTTTTTGGTGACTGTTATAAATGATAAATATAATGATTACTATTTGATAAAAATAATAAAGAATATGTCAGACACTGTGCTAACCATTTTTCCTAGGGTTATCTGATTTAATCCTTTAAGAGAATCCTGGGAGGCATGTAATATTATTCTCATTTCAAAAATAAAATAAAGCTTATAGATGCTAATTAACTTTCCCGAGATCATGGAGTTCAAGAAGGATGTAACTGGGATTGAAACTCAGGTCCGTCAGCCTCCAAATCCCATGCTCTTCACTCAATACTGTTAATGTGGTAAACTTATGCTTTCAAATTGTGGTGCTAGAGAAGACTCTTAAGAGTCCCTTGGAGAGCAAGGAGATCAAACCAGTCAATCCTAAAGGAAACCAACTCTGAATATTCATTGGATGTACTGATGCTGAAGCCAAAGTGCCAATACTTTCACCACCTGATGCAAAGAGCTTAATCATTGGAAAAGACCATGATGCTGGGAAAGATTGAAGGCAGGAGGAGAAGGAGATGATAGAGGATGAGATGGTTGGGTGGCATCACTGAATCAATGGACATGAGTTTGAGCAAACTCCTGGATAGTGAAGGACAGGGAGGCCTGACGTGCTGCAGGCCATGGGGTCACAAAGAGTTGGACACGACTTAATGACTAAACAACAAAAACTTCACACAGAATGTGGGCTTCAATGTGGCCTTTCCTACTCCAATCTCCACTGTAAAACATAAATAAAATTTAATGACAACTGTGGCAAGGCTGGCCACAAGACAAACAAGCTTGGTCTTAACAATTTTTACAGGAAATAACACAGTATATCTGAATTTTGATACCTAACTTCCCTGGTGGCTCAGTGGTAAAGAATCCACCTGCAATGCAGGAAACTCTCGTTCAATCCCTGGGTAGGGAAGATCCCTTGGAGGAGGAGATGGCAACCCACTCCAGTATTCCTGCCTAAGAAATCCCATGGACAGAGGAGCCCAGTGGGCTCTGGTCCATGGGGTCGCAGAGTCAGACACAGCTTAGTGACTGACCGACAATAGCAAATACGAATGTGGCTTAGAGGTGCTGACTAAGCACTTTCCCTCAGCTAGAGAATTTTTCTAGTTAGATTTGCATTTAATATTATCACCATCAATCTGTAATAAGGATTTAACAGGTAGGAGACTACTTTTCCACATATCTCATGGACTGCAGCTGCCCATCAAATAATCTAGAAATTCTAAAGTTGTTTCTTTGATTCTTCCAGGATCATTGATCATGAACATACATTCATGAGTTTTGAAGAAAGAAACACTATTAATTTGTCTTTGTGGAGGACCTTATAAAATTGTGTAAGGGTCAAGAGAGATTGATGAAAGGAAAAGATTAATACCCGCGTAGTGCCAAGAGGGTGACTAATACAATTACTTCCTTATGAAGCTGTAGCTCTCAAACTGTTGATTCTAATTTTAACAAAACAAACCAGATTTGAAGCCCATGCATTGACGTTCTGCCCAAGAATATTAGAATATTCTTTTTACTGGGATTAGAAACTTTATTCCAGTAATGAGGAGAGCTTTCCCTACACAAAATTAGGTAATTATCATACTTGCAAGCAAATTGGCTTTAGCCACAATGAATAATACATATGGGCACAGAAACTAAAATGTTACTACACAGTACTTTTTATTTAGTATGGAAATACTAATCAACCAGAAGTATAAAAACATAAGGAAATCATTTGTTATTGCCATTTCTCCATATTTATAACACTATAGTCATGAGTGGGTTTTGTGGTGGTAATTATTTTCCTTTCTTGATTTGAATTTGATGTGTTCACATTGCTTTTGTTTTTATTATCTTTTGTTTCTCTTCCTGACATAAACACGAATATATATATATATATATATATAATGAGAATGCGTTATTCAATTAATTTATTCCCTGTAACCTTCATTGTTGTTGTTTAGTCACTTGGTCGTGTCCGACTCTTTGCGACCCCATGGACTGTAGCCCACCAGGCTCCTCTGTCCATGGGATTTCCCAGGCAAGAATACCGGAGTGGGTTGCTATTTCCTTCTCCAGGGGATCTTCCCAACACAGGGATCAAACCTGCATCTCCTGCGTTNCATGGACTGTAGCCCACCAGGCTCCTCTGTCCATGGGATTTCCCAGGCAAGAATACCGGAGTGGGTTGCTATTTCCTTCTCCAGGGGATCTTCCCAACACAGGGATCAAACCTGCATCTCCTGCGTTGGCAAGCGTTTTCTTTACCACTGAACCAGCCTTGTTGTGTCCTTTCAAATATAGCAGAAATCACATCTCCACTTGACTAAAGTAAGTGTTTAATTTTGAATTGAAGATATATCTATTGATGTCTTTCAGCTCCTCCTAAGACAAACTCACCTGTCCATCTTTAATACAGTCAGAAGGATTCCAAGAGAAAACTAGAGGAATATGAAAACAGAATTACCCTTATAAGACTGACAGAATAGCTAAAAGACTCATTTGAATGAATAATAAAACAGGCATTTTAAAAAAAGTTGTCAATATCTGTATAACAACCATTTCAACTTAAATGTATCATTCTCTCTCACATTCTGTGAACTGACTGGACACAACCGAATGGCTCTTAAGTTTCTTAGGCAGTTTCCCTCATACTCATTTGGGCTGAATGCTCACAATGGCTCACTCTCATGACTGGGAATGGATTCTGGTTCTTGACTGAGAGCATGTGTAGGGCTCTACACAGGTTAAGAAGACCAGGTTAATTGGTCTTCTTACATCATAGCAGCTGTGTTCCATGTTCCAAAAGCAAATGTTCTTATCTTTTCACAGTTTCTGTAGGTCAGAAGTCTGGACACATCCTACTTAGCTGGGTTCTCTGCTCAGGATCTCAGAAGGTTTCAGTCAAGGTGTCAGCTATGACTATAGTCTCATCTGGGGTCAAGTTCTTTTTCTCAGCTCGATGGTGGTTGGTAAAATTCATTTCCTTGCAGCTATAAGGAATTCGCTCCTTCAAGGCCAACAGAGAGCATATTTGAGTTTAGGAAAGATATCAACATTTCCTTTTAAGAACAGCTTTTTTGAAATATAATTCACATCCCATACATTTCACTCATTTGAGGTTTATAATACAATGTGTTTTTTTAATATTTTCACAGAGCTGTTCAACTATCACTACAATCTGAATTTAGAACATTTTTGTCATCCCCAAAGAAACTCTGCCCAACAGAAGTAATTCTCCATTCCAGCCTCATCTCCAGCCCTATGCAACCACTAGTTCCTGTTCTGGCCATATTAATGGACTCACCCAATATGTGTTTTTTGTGACTGGTTTCTTTAACTTAGCATAATGCTTTCAAGGTTGATCCATGTTGTATCCTATATTAGTATTTCATTCATTTCTACTGGTGAATAATATGCCTTTTATGGATATATCCCATTTTATTCATCTATTCATCAATTGATGTACATTTGGTTTGATTCTACTTTTCTTTTCTTTTGGCTAAGGCATGCAGCTTGCGGGGCCTCAGCTCCCTGACTAGGTACTGAACCCAGGCCACAGAGGTAGTGAAAGCACCAAATCCTAGTCACTAAACCACCAGGGGACTCCTGGTTTGCCTCTACTTTTGAGCTCCAGTAAATAATGCTTTTGTCAACACTCATGTAGAAGAGTATGTGTGGATATATGTTTGCATTTCTCATGGTTTTATATCTAGAAGTGGAACTGCTGGATTCTATGGGAACTCTAAGTTGAACAGTTTGAGGAACTGGTAAACATTTTCCAAAGTCTCTATCATTTTACATCCCCAGTAGCAATGGACAAGGGTTCCTACAACTCCTCATCTTCATCAACACTTGTTATTATCTGTCTTTTTTTATCATATCCATCCTCACGGGTGGGTAGTATCTCATTGTACTTTTGTGTCTCATTTACCTAATGACTAATGGTATTCAGTGTCCTTTGATGTGTATATTTATTGGGAAAGTGTCTATTTGCCCCTTAAGTTACATAATTCATATTTTTGTTATTGAATTGTAAGTGTTCTTTATATATCATGGATGCAAGTCCTTTATCAGATATACAATTTGTGAATATACTTCCTCTTCTGTGAGTTGATTTTTCACTTTCTTGATTATGCCCTTTGAATCACAAAGTTTTTATTTTGATGAGGTACAATTTGTCCGTTATGTCTTTTGCCACTTGTACTTTTGAAGTTGTATCTAAGAAAGTAGTGCCTAATCCAAATTCATGAAGATTTACTCCTATATTTTCTATGGGTTTTATGCTTGCTCTGTTATCCATTTTGAGTTCATTTTCGTGTATAGTATGAAGAGAGATCCACCTTAATTCTTTCATATGGGTGTTCAGTTGTCCCAGTGGCATTTGTTGGAAGACACAGCCTCTTTTAATGAGCCCACCTGATTAAGGCTGACCTAACCAGGGTAACTTCCCTTTAACTCAAAGCCAACTTGTTAGGAACCTTAATTACACCTGCAAATCAGTTCATCTTTTCCACATATGGTGAGATCCTTTATTGTCACAGGTCCCACCCATAATCAAGAGGAGAGTGTACTACTGGGCATGGACTCTAGGGGTGAGAATTTTGGAGGACATCTCAGAATTCTGCCTGCCACAGGAAACTAGCATTGTCTGCAGGCTTGGATGCTGAAACTGATAGAACATCATTTCGATTGTATTCTATTGCTCAAGCAGTCACAGAGTCCACTCAAATACAAAGGAGAAATTATATACTCCCCCTCTTAATGAGAGGGGAGTCTAAAAACGTGTGCCTGTCTTTAATTTACCACAACCTACTGTCATAAAAGGCAGCATTAGATAAGACTGTTTATTAAAATATTTTACTTCTGATTTTCTTTCTTTTAATCTCAAGATTCTAAAGAACTCTGAAAAGCAAGAAGATAGCATCTGATAAAGAAAAATATGGAAAAGAATACAGTAACTAGCCAAGTTCCCATCCCCTAGAGAAAATAAAAACTGTTCTAATGCGAATTGAGCGTGATTCTCTGTGAGTTCGTATTTAGTGGGTTCCCAGATGAATCTCCTTGGCCGTCCCATGGAGAAGCAGGTGGTCGATGACTGACCTTAGAAAGATGATTCAAATCAGTTTTCTCAGAATTAACAGCTCCAAAAAGGCTCGATTAGGCCTGAAAGAGAAGGTCTCAATTTGATTCTTGAGGAAACATCTGAGTTAGTGCTAGCAACAACTCCATCCCCACCATTAGCTTCTTCCCTCTCCCAGGTTAGCTCTAATGATGTAATCTTTGAATTATCTTTGCCAACCCTGAGCTCAGTTTGTGAAGAATCCGCTGCTATTGCAAGAGACCCCGGTTTGATTCCAGAGTCGGGAAGATCTGTTGGAGAAGGAATGAGCTACCCACTCCAGTATTCTTGGGCTTCCCTTGTGGCTCAGATAGTAAAGAATCTGCGTGCAGTGTGGGAGACCTAAGTTTGATTCCCTGGGTTTGGAAAGATCCCCTGGAGAAGGGAAAGGCTACTCACTCCAGTATTCTGGCCTAGAGCATACCATGGACTGTATAGTCCTTGGGGTTGCAAAGAGTTGGACACAACTGAGTGATTTTCATTTTCATCCAGGAAAAAGGAGACCTCTATCAATATGCAAATTTCACAGGAATAAACAGCTTTAATGGCCAAAGTATTGCCCAAAGCTTTTCCTCATGTGAAAGGGTAATCAGAGTTTTTCTTCACTTCAAGCAAAATCTCTGTATTACTCCATTTCTGCAGCAGGTGAATAGGCCTATCTTGAATATATAAGAAACATGGATATTCTTGAAATAGATAAAAACCGCCTACCTCATTCTCTTTTTATGATCCAAAATAAAATTGAAGTGGAAATCTAGATAACTGAGGCGGGTTGATAGAACATCATATAGAGGAATAATTAGGATGTTCAAGTAGTTGTAGGACTTCCCTGGCGGTCCAGTGGTTAAGAATCCACCTTGAAATACAGAGGACACGGTTCAATCTCTGGTCTGGGAGGATTCCACATGCTGTGGAGCAACCAAGCCCATGCACCACAACTACTGAGCCGGCTCCAGAGCCCTTGCTCTCCAACAAGAGAAGCCATCACAATGAGAAGCCCTTACACCACAGCTACAGAGTAACCCCTGCTCACCACAACTAGAGAGCCCAGGCGCACCAACGAAGACCCAGCACAGCCAATAGACGAAGAAAATTAAAAACAAAGTAGTTGTCGATTTTTCTCTTTTGCTTGGTAAGAACACACAATTGCTTTTTTTTTTTTTTNAACAGCTAATGTAAATTTGGGTTGTTTCCACCTTTTGCTTATAGTGCCACTATAACACTGGTATACAAGTTTTTGCTTGAACATCTGTTTTCAGTTCTTTAGGGTATATACCTAGGAGTGAAATTGCTGGGTCACATAATAATCCTCTATCTAACTTAACAAATACTCACTGAGCAGCTACAGTATTCTCTGTAGTGTCCTAAGTTCTGACAACACAATATTGAACCTAGGAGATGCCTTGCTCTCCTGGGTACCTACTAGCAAAGAGATAATAAACAGTAAGCTGGAGAGGTGCATAACTTGTGGTATAAAATGAAAATGAAGATCTTGGGGAAAAAAAATTTAGAATCCCAAGACAGCGACAACAGAGCATTAAACCACATGAAGAACCCGTCTAAACACGGGATTCCAAGAGAACTTACGTGTCACTCATGCTGAAGCTGATCCTGACAACAAAAATGTTAAGTATGGTCATTTCAGCTGCCAAGCACCCACAAGTACATGAAATGGGGATACTTGATGAGCAGCAACAACCAGGACTGTGTGAGCTACTTAGTATAGGTGGTAGGGAAGGGCCTTTCTGAGGTTATATTCAAGCTCAGACCTGGATGATAAAAAGGAAACAGTTTATCTCCATCTAGGGGCAGAGCAGCCAAGCAGATGAACAAAGGCCCCAGGGCGTAAATGCTCTTGGTGTAGTTAAAGAACCAAATAACAGAATCAGGCCACTGTGGCTGGAGCCTGGTGACTTCAGCACGTGTTGAAGTATGATTTCTAACCGTACCTTCCTTGAAGAGGGCCCCGAAGTTTTTGCAATTCTACTCATTAAAAACTGGGACCTGTTTTTGGAGTGAAGGCAGTGAAGCTTGGTAACTTTAGACTCTGGACCCATCATTCTCAATGAGCAGGCCGTGGCACACCGCTGTTCCCCAGATCCTTCTCGGTGGGGGCGCGGGTGGGAGTTAGATTTCACCGAATGTATAAAATGTACTCTGCTTCACAGAGAATTTGTGGCTATCTGTAGGAGTGCTGAGCTGAGTGGTGGCAGGATGTGGTGTGTGTGCAGAATGTGATGCAAGTCGATGTTAAGAAGCATACCATAATGCCAACCAGGGTCAAAGACCATCTCCTGGGATGGACTGAGAAGAGAAGTCTCTAAGTGCTGAGTCGTGGGGGGAAGGAGGCTGAACTGAAGCCCAGAGCATAGAGTGACTTCTGTGCACACTCTTGTACACACCACCCAGACACGGGAGTGGATGCTACATTGCCATCCCTGCTGAGGGCTTCTGTGTCCCTTCATCCCTCATAGCATGCCTTCAAAAGTTCAATACTCATAAAGTTCTGGAAACTGGGGAAAATGCGGAGAACATGATACCAGACAGCATTTCCAAGCGCTATGTAGGTGAAACAGTCAGACATCTGGCTGACCTAGCAGTTCTTTCTGCAACTGGGGAAGCCCTGGCCCAAGAAGTAGGGTTTACACCCAAGCCAAGAACTTTCTGGAACCATGAGGGCAGGATGAGTGACTCAGAGAGGTAATGCAGTCCAGAAGGGATATTTTAGGAATTACTGTAAAATCAGTGGTTTAAAAAACTGAGCTAATAAAGTTGGAGACTGGGAGTGTGGTGGGAAACCTGTTTGTGCCAAGTCTTCCCATAGCTTGCTAGTACTAGAAACCAAGAGAGAACAGCAATGAGTATCATCTAAGAGGAGAAAATGATGATATCAGATCACAGAAATAATCAGGTGGCAGTATAAACACTTCACGGGATTTTCATGAATAAATATTTCCTAGTTCTTTTTGGTTGGATAAACACTTTGTTATCTTAGATCACGCTCAGACAGATAAATGTGATCATATTCATTTTAAAGGACACTGCTTCAGTCATTTGAAGTGGTCGTAACAAACTACCGCAGACTGGATGTCTTAAACAACAAACATTTATTTCTCATAGTTCCGGAGGCTGGAATTCTGGGAACAGGGTGCCAGTATGGTTGGGTTTGGTGAGATCCCTCTTCTCGGTGGAAAGATGGATTTTTCATTGTATCCTCACATGGTGGAAAGATGGTGAGAGAGCTGTCTCAGGTCCCTTTTATAAAGGATCTAATAAATGGGTAGCTAATCTCATTCATGAAGGCTCCATCTTTGGGAACTGATTACCTTCCCAAAGTCCCTCCTCCCCCCACTAATAGCATCACACTAAAGATAGAATTTCAACATATGAATTGGGTGGTGGAGGTGTCAGTATACAAATAATGTAGCTCATTGCTTATCATGTCCTTGGGTACATACTGAGTCACATCTGACTTTTTGCAACCCCATGGACTGTATCAGGCTCCTCTGTCCATGGGATTCTCCAGGCAAGAATACTGGAGTGTGTTGCCATTTCATCCTCCAGGGATCTTCTCAACCCAAGGGTTGAACTCGTGCTTCCTACATCTCCTATATTGTTAGGCAGATTCTTTACCACTGAACCACTCGGGAAGCCCATTGCTGGCCATATCAGGTTCCAAAGTGTACTTCATATTCATTACATTTGTGGAAGTACCAACCAGTGAGAATGTTCTGCACGGTTTCAGCCATGTCTGGGCATCCAGTTACAAGACTTGATGTTCTTGGTAATATACAAAATTCCAAATGTTCTTGCCTTTTTGACAGGCTTTGCTGACTCAGCATTCCATTCAGATCATGAAACACATAACTTTTTTTTTTAATATTCATCATCATTTGGTAGGTTTTTTTTTCCTTTGAAAGTGAGGTACCTAGGGAAAATGTTATATCCTCACTTTAAGCTAAATATAACCTCTCCAGATGGAAATTGAAACTAGAAAATGTGCTATCTTAATTCTTTTTTTCCCCTTTCTCCTCTATGATCATAGAAGAAATTCACTGAAAACCAGCTAAGTAAAAAAATATTCCCCACATTTATTTTTCCCAGCCTGAGTAAAATTTGAAAGTTAAGTCACTTCTTTATAAGCCAGAACTCTGAAAATATGTTTTTTTAATTGTTTTGGGAAAAGGTGACATTATAATAATCATAATAATAACGTTCTACAGAGATAAAGATATATATTTGTATGTATCTTTTGTATGATTGAAATTTAATCTGAGAACATTAACTTCCTCTGATTTGTTTTAATAGGAAAGGTAGACTATTATGCACTTTTCACTTTTGAGAATTTTTAATTTAAAAACTGAATAATCATTTCACCTTTGTTTTAAAAAATAGGTATATATGTTCAATTCACTTCGGTCGCTCAGTCATGTCTGACCTTTTGTGACCCCATGGACTGCACTCCAGAGCTTGCTCAAACTCATGTCCATGAAGTCAGTGATACTATCCAAACATCTCATCCTCTGTTGTCCCCTTCTTCTTCAGCCTCCATTCTTTTCCAGCATCAGGTTTTTTCCCATGAGTCAGTTCTTTGCATCAGGTGGCCAAAGTACTGGAGTTTCAGCTTCAGGATCAGTCCTTCCAATGAATATTCAGGACTGATTTCCTATAGGATGGACTGGTTGGATCTCCTNGGCACCGAGCTGAGCTCCCTGTGTTACACAGGAGCTTCCCACTAGCTATCCGTTTTACATGTTGTGTGTATATATGTCAATCCTGCTCCCCCAATTCATCCTGCCTCTCATTCACCCACTGTGGCATTTTTTAAATTGGTGTAAATGAATGATTATTGATCTTTTAATATGATATTTTAAGTTCCCTAGCCATCTAACAACAAATACCTATCATGTTATTCTGATGATGTAAAGGAATTACTTGTTAAAGATTTTGAATTGATCATCTATTATTTTCTGAAATCTATTCCATTTATTCCTCTGTCAATAAATTGGGTGACTATTTCCTTTCCCTCTCTGGCATAACTATCCAAAGTTGTACACCTAATGCTGCAGTGTACACAAGACAAGGCAAGAGGAATGTAAAGGTAAATGGTAGAAATCATCAGAATGGAAGAGACTGTATGTTTCATCAGGATAAGAAATCAGAGAAAGAGGAGATTTCCTGGTGATCCAATGGTTGAGACCTGGTGCGTTCACTGTCCTGGGTCCTGGTTAAGTCCCTCATGGGAGAACTAAGACCCCACAAGCTGTGTGGCAGAGTCAAAAAAAAAAATATCAGAGAAAGAATCCATAGTCCAAAAATAGCCAAATGGATCATTCTGAATGAGATGTTAATATGAAGCAGTTAAGCTTTCAAAACAGAAAAGAGACAAGAATTTAAGAACAAGGACAAATTATCTAAGTGTATATAACTTTTGTGTTTTGGCAACCAGAAGAATAGTAATAATATTTTTTCTAATGTTGTCAGAAGTTAACAGTCTAAAGTCTCTCTACCTGCATTCAGTGAAAAGAAACTCTAATTTATGAAATTGATCAAAAGAATATGATCAGGTCTGAAAACACCTGAGCTAAGTGCCAGGAAACCACATTCTAAGATGGGGCCTGTCACGAGCTTACCAGAAGACTTGAGATTCTTGTTACTTACTCATATCCACCCATTCTTTCTTGTGTCTATTCAACAAGTACTTCTTGAAATGCTTATTAGTGTGTACTAGCAAAAAATGATAAGTTCTAGCTTGCAAGAATTAATTAGAAATGGTCAGTGACCTCAAACCATTCCCAGTCTAGAAGGAAAGACAAAGAGAAATGTTTGCTGCGTGTCTTTTGTTTCAGGATAGCACTACCTACTAATTATTGTGGAAACAAGGAGGGAATCTTGCTTCCCCTTCCTCTAGGTCAAAGGAAATATCACCAGAACTGTTCAACTCAAGCATTTTCAATCACAGTGAAAACACCCTATTGAAGATGAAGTTTGGGGTAAGCTGTAAAAGCCTACACAAGCTTGCTTGAGTGGACGGAGCAGCATTTCCAGATTCATTCTCAAACTGCTGTGTCTGGTAAGTACATGAGAACCATGAACTTTTCAAGAGCCTACAGAAAAGCTTGCACCTTTAAAAAGATAAAAAGACAAAGACTACATGCTATACAATTTTTTTAAATTATAAAATAAAAATCATAATTGCTTAAGTTCTAATACCAGAAAGCTATTTCAATTTATCAATTGCAATTCAATTTGCTAATATAAAAATATGATTAAAAGAAACTGTGTATTTTAACAAAGTTGAAATAATGTAGGCTGGGGAAAGTCCTAGAGTAAGAATAGCTGGGACTCCCAAAGGTCTTTGGATAGTCCCTTGAGAGATGGGTATGGATTCAAATACTGCCTCAGTCATCTGCTGGTTGGGGCCTTGAAAAACTATCTTAAATGTCTCAAGCTTTAGTTTGTTGTTGTTATTCAGCTGCTAAGTCGTGTCTGGCACTTTTGCAACCCCACAGACTGTAAGTTGCCAGGCTCCTCTATCCATGGGGTTTCCCAGACAATAATACTGAAGTGGGTTGCCATTTCCTTCTTCAGGGCATCGAACCCACATCTCCTGCATTGGCAGGTGCTGAGCCATTCAGGAAGCCCCTAAGATTTAGTTTAGTGTTCTATAACATGGGGATAATGATATCAAACTTAAAGTATTATAATGGGTAACAAATAATCTATTATGTGGAAATTGCCTGGCATAAGCTGACACATACTCATTTTTCAATAGCCATTATTTTTGTTTCCTTCCACACAGGGTGGGCACTGCTGTTGTTACAGTTCTGAACATATATTTAAGGGTAAAAATGTTTGGAATCAGTCACTGAACAATACTTCAGCACTCAATCGATCTGTTTGTGCTACTGTTTGCTTCATTTTGCATATCTGATGGTTGCCATCCTCCCGAACATCAGGCCTTGGGGAGATTGTTAGGGAAACAATGATATATCTAGAGATGTCTTGACTTCCCAAGGGGATGCTATTGTGGTACTATAAAAAGAGCTTGCAAACTGGATGCTGTTTACTCAAGAGACACGCTATGGTCTCTTCAGAGAACTTCTCAACCAATGTCTCCCATTCTTTCCTTTTCTTTCTTCTGCTGAAACTCGGTAAGAAAATAGCAGAATATGCTTTTGCAGAAGTCATCCATCTTCACTAGTGATACACTTGATCATATGATTTCTTTTGAAAATAGTGAAGAGCCTTGAACCATTTTCAGGGTTCACTTTTATTTTACATTTGGTAACTACAGACCTGAACAGAAAATCATCTTCAGAGAGATATGAAAATTTATGTGATGGAGAGTTGAGTGAAAGTTTCACAGTTCAGCCTCCATTTCTCTTTCTTCCTCGAAGTTCCATAAACAGAGAATAATACATTCAAGATTCCTGTAATTTAATAGTCTGCTTATTACAACAAATGACTCCAAATTGAAGACTTCATTTGAATGACACCATGAGGCAAATCAGGTAAGCTTGTTGGAGTTCTGTCCCTAAGTATCCATGAGTGGAAAAATTCACACCACCACTGTCCACACACACAACTATTAATACACTGGAATAGGGCATGAGGAAGAAGAATTCTTGGTTTGGTTAAGCCACCAAGCTTTCAGAGTTTGTTTTCCTGGTATAATTTAGCCCATCCTCACTGATAAAGTAATCCTGAGTTACTAGTGGCCTTTTGATGTTGTGCCTTTTCTTAAATAAGAAGAAAACCAGACTTGTCAACCTACCTGCTTCACAAGCTGTCAAGCAGAATTAGTCCTGGGATAACTATTTTGTAAATTCCTTATACATAGATTGGAAAATGCATTATAGGACTATGTATGTGAATTGCAGAGTTTCTATAGACAGGATCATTCAGAAAAAAATGTTAGATATTATCAGTGTAAGTGTAGACATACTGTTCTTGTCTCCATAGCTCTTAATAATAACAATAATAAACTCCAACAAGCTCACCTTATTTGTCTTTTTTAGCATCATATGAATGTCCTTTTACTTGCCTATGAAATAAATGTTTGCTCTCTTAAAACCCTCTCCCCTCCTACGAAAAAAAAAAAGCTTTTCATTTCAGAATTCCTTCTGGAAACTTATAAATATATTCCAGATTTCCAGGATAATAATTTAGACTCATCTCAAAATAAGCATAAATAAATAAATATAATTTGTTTCAAATCTGAGGAGAAGGGGATGACAGAGGATGAGATGGTTGGAGGGCATCACTGATTCAATGGACACGAGTTTGAGCAAACTCCAGGAGACAGTGACGGACAGGGAGGCCTGGCGTGCTGCAGTCCAGGGGGCCACAAACAGTCAGACAGGACTGAGTGACTGAATGACAACAACCCAGCGACTATCTTAGTATCCTAAATTCATATCTGACATCTACACAAAAACTCTTTATGGAGAAATATAGCCCACTAAATACACCTTGCTGCTGCTGCTGCTAAATCACCTCAGTCGTATCCGACTCTGTGCGACCCCATAGACGGCAGCCCACCAGGCTCCTCTGTCCCTGGGATTCTCCAGGCAAGAACACTGGAGTGGGTTGCCATTTCCTTCTCCAATGCATGAAAGTGAAAAGTCAAAGTGAAGTCGCTCAGTCGTGTCCGACTCTTTGTGGCCCCATGGACTGCAGCCTACCAGGCTCCTCTGTCCATGGGATTTTCCAGTGGGGTGCCATTTTAATCAAAAGTAATAAAACAATCATTGATTTTAAACCCCTGTTTGGACCTCAATGTCATTTCTCCAATTATTATATTTTTTTGATTATCGATTTATTAAAAAGGTTGATTTTAGGCATCGGCAATGGTGACTTCCACCTCGACTCCTGGCTCCATACTGATGGAAGTGATCTGCTTGACAATTTCAGAAGGGCTGTGCAGGTCAATGAGTCACTTGTGGATCCTCATTTGGAATCGATCCCAAGTCTTAGAACCTTCACCACAAGGAGTTTTCCTCGTAGTTATTCTCAGAGTCTTGGTAGGCATCCGAACTGGTCCTTTCACTTTGAGATTCTTTTCCTTCGTGCCTCTGATCAGTTCAGCACACACCTTCTCCAGAGACTTCATGTTGCGGCTGGTCAGGGTGATCCTAATCCGGTGAATGGCCACCTCTGGCTCCACGGGAGTCTTGCCAGTGTCTTTAAAGGCCATGGCTGCGACGTGGCTTCCTGACCGACTTGTTCCTCGGCGAGAGCAAACAGCAGTGAGTCAGGAGCAGGAGCCGGCAGCACAGAGAGCTGCTGCAACGGCGACCGCGTCTTCCTCAAAGAGCTCTCCAATTACTTATATGCATATTTGCATATATATTTCCACTGATGCATTTATATGCATCTTTCACACTGTATATCTAGATCTTTTACGTGCAAGTGAAAGTCACTCAGTCGTGTCCAACTCTTTACAACCCCGTGGACTGTAGCCTGCCAGGCTCCTCTCTCCATGGAATTCTCCAGGCCAGAACACTGGAGTAGGTAGCCACTCCCTTCTCCAGGGAACCTTCCCATCCCAGTGATCGAACCCAGGTCTCCCCTACTGCAGAAGGATTGTTTACTGCCTGAGCCACCAGCGAAGCCCAAGAATTTAGGAGTGGGTAGCCTCTCCCTTCTCCAGGGTATCTTTCTGACCCAGGAATTGAAGCAGGGTCTCCTGCATTGCAGACAGATTCTTTACCAACTGAGCTACCAGGGAAGCTTTCTTTAAATATAATGCATGTCTCCAAATTATATATAATCTCCCAAATTATATCCTAAAGGTTTGTCTAGGTAAGCAGCTCAATATCCAGAATCTACTTTTGTCATAGGAACAAATGTTTTAAATTTTTTAGAGGTTCCTGAGTAAGATACAAATACCTATTTGCCTGGTGGATGGAGCCAACAGCACTTGCAAAATTAGAAGGCTGTTTGGGACCCTGAAACTTGGGTTGCAGGAGTGATGAAAACCTCCACAAAGGACTGTAAATTAAAGGGAAAGAAGGGAGATGAAAGTGTTGTGAAGGAAATGGACATGAGATGGAGACAGAAAGGTGAAGAAGACACAGGCAATAGTGAGGAAGGGAAAGAGAATGAGAGAGAGAGAAGAACTACATCTCCATCTGGATGCGGCTCCCAATTTCACTTTCAATTTAACCCTCTAGAGATTAGTGAAGGAGGAAATAAAAGCCAGAAGTTGGAAGTGAAGGAGCACTTTATCTTTTCCCCTCCCGTTCTCCCCTCTCAGAATTGGCTCCTTCAACACCCACCCCGTCCCCCCTGCACCCCCAGTTCTCTCAATCTGGCCACAATATTGTGAGATAAAAGACTTATACAAATAAAGAAACTTCAGAAACAAAGGCTGCCCAGTGAATTTTTATGTAGGTAATTGTAACATGGGCCACTGTTTTTCAGAACAATTCCATGCTGTGTGTCACACAACTGGAATGAAGAGATCATAATATGAAGTATAACATCTCCTTATCCCCTAGGATTGGATTCAGACGTGTTTTCTTCCAAAAGGGTTTCCGAAAGCGAGGAGAAGAGAAACAGCATAAAGAAGCAACAGAAAGGAATTGTCTTGATCTCCATTTTGCGAGCCTGGAGAAAAGGTGCCTTTGCAGGAAACTCAGTTTGCAAACAAGGAACATCTTTTGTGTGCCTCGTTGGCAAAGCAATTGATTCTAGTTAGAGATTGGCTGGGTGCCACTGTGCAAGAAGTCTGTTTTGCCTATTCTGAAGAATACAGTAGGAAGAGCTATAATACCGAGTATATTCTTAGTGTAGTCGATGTTATATTCTTTCCTCCTGCTATCCCCTCTACTGTAAAAAACCATATACAATTCATAGGTCATATTTTAAAATATTTTTTAAATAATAGAGAACAAAAATAAACCTTTTGAGACATCAAAAAACTAAGCTGGAAGAAGACAATTTCTTATAACCAAATATCCTCTTCCCTTTCCCCACTCCAAATGGGATTAATGTTTATCTACTCCATTATAAGAAATAAACCAAACCAATACATTGTTCTCTGAGAAGAAAGGTAATGGGAGCTTAGTTTATAATACTGATGCAGATAATTCAAAGATAGGACATATGTACACCTACAGTTAATTCATACTGATGTATGACAGAAACCAAACCAATATTGTAAAGCAATCAACAATCAATTAAAAATAAATATTAAAAAAAGAGATAATACAAAGAAGGATTTCACTGTGAGAACAATACTTGGGGTGCACAGAGGGATACAACCATTACATTTCTATTAGATTTCTCTAATAAAAGTAAAAATTACTTCATACTATTTTAATTAAATTTTGTTTTATTAAGAAGGAGACGGACATCTACCATGGATATTTAGTTTCATTAGCTTCTTCTATTTAAGGGAATTGGGACATTTTATTATGACCATGAAAGGTATTATACAAATGATTTAATAGTAAGCAGTATCTAATATCAATAATAAGACTTGATATTAATAAGGCTTCCCTGGTAGCTCAGATGGTAGAGTCTGCCCGCAATGTAGGAGACCCGGTTTTGATCCTTGGGTCAGGAAGATAACCCTAGAGAAGGAAATGGCCATACACTCCAGTATTCTTGCCTGGAAAATCACATGGATGGAGGAGCCTGAAGGGCAACATCCCATGGGATCACAAAGAGTCGGACACGACTGAGCGACTAACACACACACAATATCAATCATAAGATTTGCTGTAACTGACATTTGAAAGCAACAGGGGCAGATGACATAGAGGGGCTAAAGCCCTGCAATGTGGCTTCCCGCCTCTGGCCACGAAGCTGGGGAAGTGCTGGGTAAAATTCGCTCCCCGGACACTCAGGCTCTCTTTTCCTGAGCTGAAATCCGGGACCAGCTTTAAGTGATGTCCATTTTGAGGAACCACTTGGCTTGGACTTGGAAGATAGTTTCCATGTCCAGAAAAGAAGGGAGCTGAAGTGAGCCATCTCCCCTAGATTCTGGAGGACAAAGTTTGTTTGGTTTCACATAGTAAAAGAAACACAAATGCCTCTCCTTTGTGACAGTAAAGTGGGTTCTGCAAAATAAACATCGCAGCTAATTTCTTCAAAATGCAATATCCAGCAACAGATGCTACAAATCCAAAGAACAGGCCAGGCAGAAAAGGCTTTGATCATCATTACATTGATTAATTGCTATCAAAGCCAAGGGTAAAAGAAAACCCCTTCATTTTAGCAAATATCCTGGTGGCAATAGGGAAATTTGTTAAAGGACTATTATTTAAGTGTATTTTGTTAAAATTTCATAGAATATTTTGAAAACATAGTGTTATTTGAAATAGTTTTTAAATACAGGGTTATCAGATCATTGTTACAGCTTAAAGAATTAAAGAACTGAAAACAAAGCGATCCCACTACATTCCACTGAAAATTTTAGTTTAGCATCCAGGATAGACATTTATAAAACATCCTTGACAGATATTTTAAAAAAATCAGTTTAGGACAAAGAGATGAAACCACTTCTGTGAGTTAAATTTTATTTCTCAACAGGAAAACAGGAAGCTAGAGAAATGAATGTGATTTTTTAAATTTAAATAACACAAGTCACAGCAACTTAATTAGGACTACTCGGGAGTAACTGAGAGCTATGCTTACTGACTTATTCTTCCTTTTATATGTATGTATATATGGCCTTTGAAATAGAGGTTAAATGTATGCTCATTAATAAACAGAACACGTGGACCACAACCATGTCTAACTCAGTGAAACTATGAGCCATGCCATGTAGGGGCACCCAAGAAGGACGGGTCATAGTGGAGAATTCTGACAAAAAGTGGAGAAAGGAATGGCAAACCACTTCAGCATTCTTGCCTTGAAAACCCCATGAACAGTATGAAAAGGCAAAAAGATAGGACACTGAAAGATGAACTTGCCAGGTCAGTAGATGCCCAATATGCTACCAGAGAACAGTGGAGAAATAACTGCAGAAAGAATGAAGGGATGGAGCCAAAGCAAAGACACCACCCAGTTGTGGATGTGGCTGGTGACAGAAGTAAAGTCTGATGTTGTAAAGACCAACACTGTGTAGGAATCTGGAATGTTAGGTCCATGAATCAAAGTAAATTGGAAGTGGTCAAACAGGAGATGGCAAGAGTGAACATCTACATTTTAGGAATCAGTGAACTAAAATGGACTGGATGGGCAAATTTAACTCAGATGACCGTTACATCTATTACTGTGGGCCAGAATCCCTTAGAAGAAATGGAGTAGCCATGATAATCAACAAAAGAGTCTGAAATGCAGTACTTGGATACAATCTCAAAAACAATAGAATGAACTCTGTTTCCAAGGCAAACCATTCAATATCACAGTAATCCAAGTCTATGCCCCAACAAGTAATGCTGAAGAAGCTGAAATTGAACAGTTTTATGAAGACCTACAAGACCTTCTAGAACTAACACCCCCAAAAGATGGCCTTTTCATTATAGGAGACTGGAATACAAAAGTAGGAAGTCAAGAGATACCTGGACTAAAAGGCAAATTTGGCCTTAGAATACAGAATGAAGCAGGGTAAAGGCCCACAGAGTTTTGTCAAGAGAACACACTGGTCATAGAAAACATCCTCTTCCAACAACACAAGAAAAGTCTCTGCACATGGACATCACCAGATGGTTAATATCAAAATCAGATTGATTATATTCTTTGCAGCCAAAGATGGAGAAGCTCTGTANAGGGGGCGCCTTCGAAGTAGGGCGGGAACGGGGGCAGGCTTCCGGTTGGCAGCGGTGGGACCAGGGGCGGTGGCGGCTCGGGGGCCCCGTCCCCGCTGGCAGGCGCCGGGGGGCCCGTCCCCAGGGGCATGACCTCCGCGTCTCCCTCCGCGGGGAACGGGCCGTGGCAGCCGTTGACAGGGGCGTCCTGGGCCTGGGTCAGCGGCGCCAACGGGGGCAGGCCGAAGAGGCCAGACCTGGTCATGGGGAGACAGAAAGGGGCGGTCAGCACAGGGAGGACCCCCGCATCCAGCCCCCATGCGCGGGCCGGGGGCCCAGCAGGATCTACCGGCTTTAACAGAGGCACGTCCCCCAGCACCCGCCCGGGGCAGCCCAGGTGCAGGCTGCGTGCTCTGAGATCAGGCGCTGAGCGTCAAGCCCAGGGGCTGACAGGCACTGACCGTCCAGGCCTCCATTGCTGGAACGAGGGAAGCTCACAGCTGCAGACCCGGAGGCCCAGGAAGCCGGCAAATGGGGCCTCCGTTCCTAGACAGACCTGGCCCAGCCTGTGGTGACCCGGCTGCTGTGTGGCCAGTGGCCCCTGCCCACAGGCCTCATCCGCTCACCCCCTCCTCCGTGAGGGCAACACTCCCATAAGGAAGATCCCAACTCTGTCCCCAGGAGGACCTTCAGCCCCAGCAGAGCCCACGGGACCAGGTTCCCCGGTGCAGAGTGTGTCTGGGGACGGGGGCCACTCACAGGCCCAGAAAGCCCCGGGCGTGAGAGTCAGTCCGCTCCTCCCTGAATGCTGCTTTCAGGCGAGGGTACCCACCCCCCCAACAGGCCGCCCGTGCCCACTATGACCTGGAAGGACTGCCCCTCCTGCCTGGTACCCCCGGCCCCTCCCATCCATCCTGCAGGTCCAGAGAAGGCAGGCGGCCGCCCTCCCGCAGGGACCCACAGCTGAGGCCAAGCACGTGGCCAGCACCCCAGGGCTCCCCAGAATGGCCCACGCTTGCTTCGAATGGCTTCAGGGCAGCACCCTTCCAGAGCGCTGGCCAGCCGGCCTGCGTGCTGGGGGCGTCTGAAGTCACATCTCGTGAGGGAGCCGCTCCCGAAGCAGCAGAACACTGCTCCAACGACGGCAGCCAAGCCCAAGCAGGCTGCACCTCCCCCGGCAGCGAGGCACCACGGCAAACGCGCGCGACTCCATTTGTGAGATGGCTTAAGCTAAAAGCTGTTAGTTTTCATTTTCCAGCACAGAACAGACTTTCAGACAAGAGTTTAGAGCACTGCACCTCCGTCTCTCCCTCCCGCGTGTAATCCAATCACAGCAGAAACGATAAGCGAGCTTTGCTGTATTGCAGCTTCCAAGGGACTTCTGCTCCCACTGTTCCCCAGAAGAACCCAGGCAGCTGAGACCGACCGAGCCCGGGGTAGCTCCGCCTGCACCAGGGCTCCTGAGGCTGGAAGGCCCCTCCCCGCGCCCCCAGGGGTGGGTGCCCAGAGACAGAGGGAGGCTGGGTGCAGGCCACTTGAGAAGCATGNAGAAGAACCCAGGCAGCTGAGACCGACCGAGCCCGGGGTAGCTCCGCCTGCACCAGGGCTCCTGAGGCTGGAAGGCCCCTCCCCGCGCCCCCAGGGGTGGGTGCCCAGAGACAGAGGGAGGCTGGGTGCAGGCCACTTGAGAAGCATGGACCACAGAGGCGGGCAAGAAGGCAGGCAGCAGGGCCGAGGGCAGCGGCCAAAGGCCCGTGGCTTCCCCGATGGTCCGTCCCGGGAGGGCATGTCTGCCATGGGAACGCCGTCCAAGTCCTGCTGAATTCAAGGTCACCGGTAAACGCCCAGTGCTGTGTGCTGTGCTAAGCCGCTTCAGTCATGTTCAAATCTTTGCAGCCCTGTAGACCGTAACCCACCAGGCTCCTCGGTCCATGGGATTCTCCAGGCTAGATTACTGGAGTGGGCTGCCATTTCTGACGCCAGGGGATCTTCCCCACTCAGGGATTGAACCTGAGTCTCTTACATCTCCTGAATTGGCAGGTGGGTTCTTTACTGCTAGCGCCACCCAGGAATCACATCAAACTTTATCAAGTCTGAAAGTGAAGTTGCTCAGTTGTGTCTGACTCTTTGTGACCCCATGGACTGTAGCCTGCCAGGCTTTTCCGTCCATGGGATTTTTCGTCCATGCGATTTTTCGTCCACAGGATTTTCCAGGCAAGAATACTGGAGTGGGCTGCCATTTCCTTCTCCAGGGGAATCTTCCCGACCTGGGGATTGAACTCGGGTCTCCTGCAGTGCAGACAGACTCTTCACTGTCTGAGCCACCAGGGAGTCCCAGTTTAAAGCTATTAACGGAGCCCTATCTAAGGCCATCTCCCCTGAACCTAGTCTTCCTGGGCAGAGCTGCTGCAGGGGGTGGAAGGTTCACACTTCAATGCCCAGAGGGTCCAGAGGACCAGGGCCCCGGCCTCCTGTCCTCTGCTTGGCTACGAGGATGCAGCTCATTCAGCCGGCTCGCTGGTGGCCTGTGGCCTGTGACTGAGGGAGGAGGGGGTGAGGGGCGCAGAAAGAGAAAGCTGGGGAGACAGGGGCAGCAGGGCCAGCCCGGGGCAGCAGGGCCAGCAAGGGGCAGCGCCCAGCCCGGGGCAGCAGGGCCAGCAAGGGGCAGCGCCCAGCCCGGGGCAGCAGGGCCAGCCCGGGGCAGCGCCCAGTCCCGGGCAGCACCCAGCCTGAGGCAGCGCCCAGCCTGGGGCAGGAGGACAAACCTAGGGCCCAACCCAGGCGGTTCTCCGGCAGGCGGAACTTTGTAGAACCNGCAGCGCCCAGCCCGGGGCAGCAGGGCCAGCCCGGGGCAGCGCCCAGTCCCGGGCAGCACCCAGCCTGAGGCAGCGCCCAGCCTGGGGCAGGAGGACAAGCCAGGGGCAGCGTCCAGCCCGGGGCCAGCAGTGGGGACCCGGCCCCTCTGGGGCAGATTCTGCTTGGGGTGGTGGGCAGCCGTGGCAATCTGGCAGTCGATCCCGCCCCCCCATCCCCCCAGCCCCAGCAGATCAAACCAGGAGGCCCCGGAGGCCGTGAGCCCTGCCCTGGGGTGCAAGCCCCCCTGAGCACGGGCTGCGGCCCGAAGGCGGTGCCTCCCTCCAGACGGTGGGCGGCTGGGGACCGCGGCTGTGGCCGGCACGGCAGGCCCCATGACTGGGGCACTTCCTTCCCGGAGAGGCCGCCCGGCCCGGCCCTGGACACACCCACGCCTGCCAGTGGGTAAACAGGGCCGGCGGCACCCTGGCTGCGCAGCCAGGGGCCGTGGGCAAAGCCCCGTCTACAGCCCCGTGAGGCGCCCTGGTCACCATCCCAGCTCTCGGTTGAGACAGGCCAGGGGGCGGGGAGGGTCTGTGCTTGCCCCACAGCTTGGCTGCCCGGGGTGCAGAGACGACTCCATTCCAAGCCCCTCTCTCAGGGAAGGACCGCAGCAGCCTGCCCCCAAGGGGCGCCTCCTGGACCCCCAGGCACAAGGTGTGGCACCACTGAGGTTTGTGCATGACCGTGGGGCTGGGCCCCTGGCAAGGCCGGGCTACGCCCACATGGGCCTGCACTCAGGGACGGAGGTGCGGCTGGGCTGGCAGAAGGCGGGGGGCCTGGGGCCAGAGACACGGTCTGCCAGGCCCCGGGGAAGGACCTGGGCCCCACTGTCTGCCCGCTGCTGTGCTGAGGGTCGGAGCCTACTGGGCCCTCCAGGCAGCCGCCCCCGAGGTCGGGAGAAGGAGCTGGGAGGGGAGCCTGGGGGCTGGGGAGACCCATGGGCAGAGCAGGCCCCCCCACACCCGCTTAGACCAGGAAGCCTGAGGGGGCCGTGAGGCTTATCGGGGGTCAGATCCCAGAGCAGGGTAGTTCTGCTCCCAAGGGCACAGGAGACAGAGGGCCTGGCCGGCCGTCCTCGGCACCACAGCAGTGGCCAGGCCTCCGCTCCCCCTTGTCCTGGGCTTCACATGTGCCTCCGGCCGAGCAACGCCCCCAGGGCCGCCCTGGTGGACCCACGGCCAGGGGGAGCCGGCTGGGCAGCCTATCGGAGCTCAAGACCCCGCGCACCCTCCCCTCCGCAGATCTGGGTCCAGCAGCAGCCTCTGGGCCCAGCCCAGTTCCCCGGACCTTCCTGCCTCACCCTCCCGTGGGGAGAGGCCACCCTGGCGTGAAGAGATGGGAAGCCCTGGCTCCTGGAACAGAAGCGCCCCAGGGCCCACCTCCGGGCCAGGGTCCAGGGTAGCCTCCTGCAGCGGACACCCGACAGTGGATGCCTGCGTGGGCAGAGCCCGCAGCCCTGTGCCCCCAGGCGAGGCCCACCCTGCGGCCGCCCCAGCACTGGTTCAGAAAACACACAGCAGCTTCTCTCTCCCACAGGCCTGCCAGACAGACGGCCCTCCAGACAGACGGCCTGCCAGACAGACGGCCGGCCGCAGGGCTGGAGCCGGGGCAGGGGAGGGGCGGGCGCTGCGGGAAAGGCAGGCAGACAGCGCCAGGCAGCCATGAGGTCCACCTCTGCTCAGGGAGCGGGGAGACAGGAAGTGTGGCCTGGACTCCAGAGGGGCCCCCCAGGGGGGCCTGCCCCCTCCCCCAGGGCCCCCCAGGGGACNCTCAGTCACGTCCGACTCTTAGCGACCCCATGGACTGCAGCCCACCAGGCTCCTCCGTCCATGGGGTTTTCCAGGCAAGAGAACTGGAGTGGCTAATCTAACTCAAATGCAGGAAGGAAACTGACAAGAACACAGTAACCCAATAGATTAAATTCCATAACCAAAGCAAATTTTTTGGTTGAAATTATACAGTGATTGTCTGCCACAAAGTAAAACAGGAAAATCAACAATTTCTTCCTTTTGTTATGTGATGCTTAGATTTAGGTTGAAAACACTTTCCTTTATTTGCTATAATATGGTCTTGAAAGCATTTATGAAAATGATCAATAATATGCATCCTATATTATGATGCATAATATATGACCAATATAAATTATATACATTTATTAGACCCTTAATTGGCTAAGTGTTTATCTGTAAACACTTAGAATAAGAAAGAGACTGCAACAAAGGGAATTTAATGCCTGACACAGGGCCAAACACAGTATCTTAAGGATGAGGTTTGATGGAAATAGCATATGAAAATTCACTCCCATTAAAGAATGGCTTTTTATGTCAGCTCAATAACTTCCAGGAAATAAATGAAGACATTTTAAAAATCAAAGTGATACAATCATGTAAGTGGAGCCTTATAAAAATTGATGATGGCACAGCATACCAGCTCCAAAGTGTGACAACATTTACCACATCAGAAGAAAGTAATGAATTGTAATAAGTCTAGAAACAAGCTAAGAAGTAATTAATATTTCTGAATCCGTTTTGTGAAGCTATTATCTTGATTTTGAGCTTTTTTGAATAGAACGGGAAATATTGAGTCACAAAAGCAAGACATTCACTAAATGATGGTGGTTTCTAAGGTTCTTGTTGATGCACTTATGTCTTTCCTTGTCACTGGAGACTGAACTGTTAGATTTTGCCTTTGGAGACAATAAGCATCTATATAAGGAAAGTAAACTTGTAAACAAAGTCAGCAGTCAAATAGAACCTGAATGACAAATACCAGATCTCCTCAAAGTTGTACCTACAGACCACGTGTGTCCTATCAAGGAAGTATCAAGTGAAAATTATCGGAATGTGTGTATTTCACAGTGATAGCCTTTGCCATTCATTAGTAGACACCTCAAAACAAATGCCCTATCAATGGTCTTGACGTTCTCATCCTCCTTTATTTCTAACAACTGTCTGTCGTTTTTAGACCAAGGATGCCAGCTTTTCCCTGTGAAGACCCATCTCCCAAGCTCCAGAGATGGTTCTGCTGAGCAGACAGGAGAGGCTGCTCCCAGACTCACTCCTCTCCCGGGTATTTGAGGGCAGGAGCCTGGGGAACAGCCACCAGAAGTTCTGTCCCAAGGTCAATCTTTTGAAATGTAAGAACTTTGGACAATCACCATTATTTAGGCTGTTATTTAGTCGCTAAGTCATGTCTGNAGCAGCAGCAGCATTAAATAAGCATTTATACAGCAAGTACTTACAGAAAGTTATTTGGGATCACAGGACTGAAGTGACTTAGCAGCAGCAGCAGCAGAGCCTATTATACAGAGTGAAAGAAGTCAGAAAGAGAAAAACAAATATATCTTTGCACACATACATGGGATCTAGAGGGCTTCCATGGTGGCTCAGATGACTCCGCCTGCAATGCAGGAAATCTGAGTTTGATCCTTGGGTTGGGCAGATCCCCTGGAGGAAGGCATGGCAACCCACTCCAATATTTTTGCCTGGAGAATCCCCATGGATAGAGGAACCTGGTGGGCTACAGTCCATGGAGTCACAAAGAGGCAGACATGACTGAGCAACTAAGCAGATGGGATCCAGAAAAATGGTACTGTTGAACCCATTTGCAGGGCAGAAGGAGAGACTCAGACGCAGAGAACAGATCTGTGGACACAGCAGGAAAAGGAGAGGGCAGGACAAATTGAGAACACACGGTTAACATATATACACTATCATGCGTAAAAGAGATCGCTAGTGGGAAGCTGCTATGTAACATAGGGAGCCCAGCCTGGTGCTCTGTGATGACCTAGAGAGGTGAAATGGGAGAGGGGAAGCTCAAGAGGAAGCTCATATGTATACACANCACACGGTTAACATATATACACTATCATGCGTAAAAGAGATCGCTAGTGGGAAGCTGCTATGTAACATAGGGAGCCCAGCCTGGTGCTCTGTGATGACCTAGAGAGGTGAAATGGGAGAGGGGAAGCTCAAGAGGAAGCTCATATGTATACACACATATTGGAGAAGGCAATGGCACCCCACTCCAGTACTCTTGCCTGGAAAATCCCATGGACGGAGGAGCCTGGTGGGCTGCAGTCCATGGGGTCGCTAAGAGTCAGACACGACTGAGCGACTGAGCGACTTCACTTTTCACCTTTACGCATTGGAGAAGGAAATGGCACCCCACTCCGGTGTTCTTGCCTGGAGAATCCTAGGGACGGGGGAGCCTGGTGGGCTGCTGTCTGGGATTGCACAGAGTCGGACACGACTGAGCGACTTAGCAGCAGCAGCAGCAGCAGCAGCAGGGCTCATTTACTTCATTGTACAACAGAAACCAATGCATCTTTGTAAAGCATTATCCTCCAATTAAAAAATAAAACTTGAAACAGGTACATTACTAAAATTGCTGCAGTGGACTGCTGCTGCTGCTGCTGGTAAGTCGCTTCAGTCGTGTCTGACTCTGTGTGACCCCATAGATGGCAGCCCTCCAGGCTCCTCCATCCCTGGGATTCTCCAGGCAAGAACACTGAAGTGGGTTGCCATTTACTTCTCCAATTCGTGAAGGTGAAAAGTGAAAGTGAAGTCACTCAGTCGTGTCCAACTCATCGCGACCCCATGGACTGTAGCCTACTAGGCTCCTCCATCCATGGGTTCTCCAGGAAAGAGTACTGGAGAGGGTTGCCGTTGCCTTCTCCCTGCAGTGGACTGGGGTGAGAGATTGACTGGGCATTCTAACAAAGGGGAGATGAATAGAAAAAATGGGTTTCCAGAATTTGCAGATATCAGAGCTCTATAGAGGATGGAGAAAGAGCCTTTATAACGTGGTGGTGGTCCCTGCTTTTCATGAGTGTTAATGTAATTGATGAAATAAGGCAGTGGGAAGTAGTGAGTAACAGGCAGTCACTCCAAGTGCTGTATGGACAGGGAAGAAAGGTGAGGGTCCTAGAGGTGGCTTATTTTACCAAATTTGTGTGAACTGAGTAAAGATAAATAATAAAAGTCCAAATAAAATTGTTTTGCATTATAAATTGGCAGCCTATGTAGTTGAAATACACTATCTTTATATTCTTTGTTCTTCAAGAACTTACTGCAGTGTGTTGCCTATGGAAGGTGCATAATATTTGTTCATTAACTGAGAGCTACATGAACAATCAAGGTCCCAGAATTCCTCATTCCGGCATTTCCCCTCTGTGTTCAAAGAGTCTGTATGGTTTTACAGGATGCATTGGTCAGGACTCAGACAGGGACATAGAAATAAATGGAAGAATTTTAAACGGAGGTAACAATACAGAAAAGTGGTTACTAAACATTGGAAGAGCTAAAGGAATATTTTTAATATATTGAAGGAATTTTTTTAAAGGAGGGTGTAATTGGTATTTGCAAGATGGTAATTCCTCCACATTAGCAGGAAAAGTAAGGGGAAAATAGTTTCTAGGAGCCCATGACCTCTGTTATTAAACCTGCTGTATAATCTCTTGCTGTTGGTGGAGACTGCACCACTGGTGGGCTTCCCAGGTGGCGCTAGTGGTAAAGAACCTGCCTGCCAATGCAGGGGACTTAAGAGACACAGGTTTGATCCCTGGGTCAGGAAAATCCCTGGAGGAGGGCACAACAACCCACCCCAGTAGCCTTGCCTGGAGAATCCCATGGACAGAGGAGCCTGGCAGGCTATAGTGCATGGGGTTGCAAAGAGTCGGACACGACTGAAGCCACTTAGCAGAGAGCACACAGGCGCCACTGGCACCATTTTCCATGGCCATAGGAGGGGCATGATTCTTCTGAAACCAAAAAGGAAAAAAAATGTTCTAGCTCTTATTCCCACCTTATTATCTCTATTCTCCAGGAGAGCCTCCTGCTGGAAGAATATAAGGAAGCCAACTGGCAAGAGTGTCTGTTAAATCAGGTTTGCAGACGACAACTGTCCATGAGAGGAGAGCATAGATGCACAGGGACAGACCTGAGAGCCAGCAGGGAAGTAGTCAGTACTGGCTGCCGCTGCTGCTGAGTCGCTCCAGTCATGTCCGACTCTGTGCCCCATAGACGGCAGCCCACCAGGCTCCCCCATCCCTGGGATTCTCCAGGCAAGAACACTGGAGTGGGTTGCCATTTCCTTCTCCAATGCATGAAAGTGAAAAGTGAAAGGGAAGTCGCTCAGTCACGTCCGACTCTTAGCGACCCCATGGACTGCAGCCCACCAGGCTCCTCCGTCCATGGGGTTTTCCAGGCAAGAGAACTGGAGTGGCTAATCTAACTCAAATGCAGGAAGGAAACTGACAAGAACACAGTAACCCAATAGATTAAATTCCATAACCAAAGCAAATTTTTTGGTTGAAATTATACAGTGATTGTCTGCCACAAAGTAAAACAGGAAAATCAACAATTTCTTCCTTTTGTTATGTGATGCTTAGATTTAGGTTGAAAACACTTTCCTTTATTTGCTATAATATGGTCTTGAAAGCATTTATGAAAATGATCAATAATATGCATCCTATATTATGATGCATAATATATGACCAATATAAATTATATACATTTATTAGACCCTTAATTGGCTAAGTGTTTATCTGTAAACACTTAGAATAAGAAAGAGACTGCAACAAAGGGAATTTAATGCCTGACACAGGGCCAAACACAGTATCTTAAGGATGAGGTTTGATGGAAATAGCATATGAAAATTCACTCCCATTAAAGAATGGCTTTTTATGTCAGCTCANAAAAAAAAAAAAAAAAAAAAGAACCACAATCTCTACAGAAGGTGGAACCACACAAGAACAGGATATTGGAAGAACACGCCTTGGGTAGGCACAAGTAATATGTTTGTAATCCTAGGACAGCCTCTGGCCAAAGGATGTCTTAAAACTTGGTGTCCACCTATCTTCCATTTCCCCTTCTGAGGGCCACTTACCTCTCCCATCTCAGCAGAGATCCTAATTTCCTTTTAGAATGTATATGCCTATTCCTCATAGTATTTGTTTAGTTTATGAAAGACACAGGTGCAAGTTTTATATATATCATAAATGAGAGATATGTTTGTATTCATGGGGTAGTCTGACACTAGTCATTTCTCTGAAACCAGGATGTGTCTTGCTGTCGAAGGAAAGTCATAATTTAAAGTGGTCATGTTTCTGTCTTATTGGCACATGAAGTAATGGGATAGTTTAAAATCTTTGATGTTAGAGATTACATAAAATACAGCATAAATACATTTATACAGTAAATGTATAATACTGGATGAATTTCAGATTCTTAGTGTTTAAATGCTGACACCACTGCTTAACTAAACTGTTATCTTGATGTTTCTTTCACCTTCAAATACTATTACCCTGTAACCTGGATACTCAGGAAGGGTGACTTGCTAAGGAAATAAGGTGTTAATGAATAATCTTGCAAGGAAACTAAGCTTTGGCCAGCCAAAATTAGCAGGCAGGGAACAATTTATTTGAATACAAATCCAGGCCGCCCAAAAGGGAGAAGACCAAGAAGCCCAGAATCAAATAGCATATGCAATATTTAACATTTTTCTAATTCTTAAACACTATCTTGCCTACTCTGCTGGAGCATACAGTAGCAAACACAACCCCTCTCCATAGCTAACACTTTAAAGGGTCAGGAAGTTGTTTTCACAATATAAATGTCAAGTTAGAACATCTCTGATCAGAAGAAAAGAGAATGAATTATCCCCACCACAAAAAAAAAAGGGGGTGGGGGGAGCTGACAAGGTCTAATACGGTTGTGGCCCCAGAGAAAGCTCCTAATCCATTTATCTGTTGAAGGCGTAATTACTTTTGATTCTATAAACTGTATTGAATTTTGAATGTATTATGGATTGTGATAACTGTGCCCTGTCCCCTTAGCCTTTTGAAGGTGAACGCACATGGAAGGCCCCCTGGATGCATCACGGGGACCCACCAGACGTCCTGCCAGCCGAAGATTTCCACTTTGATCTCCCAACAAGCAGCTTGTGACACGGTGTCCCCACAGAGCGGGAGGCACCGCACAGGAGTCTTTTAACTAACGTGCACAGAAGGAAAAATTTATGAGGTTCTTATGAAGTGGTTTGTTTTACCTCTGAATAGAGAAAAAGAGGGAGAGAGAAATACGGCACAGAATTTTGTGACATAAGATCCAGTTGGGCCTGATGTGATTTTTATCATCTCAAAACATATTTGAGAAGACTAACTTCAAAACCCAAGACCTGTTCTCAATACGCTACAGAAGGAATGGAAGGCAGAAAGTAGCTGGTCTGTAAACAACCCACAAAGCAAATTGCTGGTTGATATTTCCTGAACTAAAACTTCTTTGAGTTTCAGTGGGCACCGCTTCTCAGTATATAAGAGCGTAAGTCCTCTCTTTGGTTCCAACAGGGCTTTGTCATGACTTGTAATAAGCTGAACATTGTAATGCATGTTCTAAAAAAATTGACTATTACTGTGTGTGCAGAAAATACAATCCCATGCACTAGGACATTAACAAAACACCACCTGCACAAACTAAGATTGCAACTCTATTCTCAGCTTATCTTTGCTTTTCACTCACTGGGATCATTTCTGTTTCAATGGGAAGGAAAGCTGCACATGCAGGCCTAATTCACACGTTAAACTGGAGCGACCACTTTTGTATGAATCAGCGCTCTGTAAACAAAACAAAAATCTGAAAAATTTTTAAATCCAAATATTCTCTGTCAGATAAACATAACAAGCTTCCGTGATGACAATGGTAACCGTGGTAGACTACAGTTAACACAGGCTTTTAAACTTGGGACTGGAATTTGCGGGGGCGGTGTGAGGGGGGGTACTTCGTAATTATGGGCTATTTAAAGAATTTTAAATTAACTTTACTTTTTAAAAAGAATATTTCAAACTTTATGTAAAGCTGTCCTTTAACTTGACTCATAGAATTACAGAATTAAGGGACAGATAGGTAAAAGGCCATTAATAGAAATAATGATTATATTTACGCATCCTTTTGTAAAATGCCAAGAATTGTCAAAATCAATCCATCATCCATCTGTGGCAGGCAAGTGACAGATTTGCTGACTAACTGAAAACAGATAACCCAGGTGAATAATAAAAACCACCACAACCAATAAATATTGAATTATATTCCTTAAAATGTCATACCTTACACGAAACACTTGGCAGCTATTTTTTTCTTTTTTTATTATAATAGTTACAAAAAATCTTTATTGAATTTGACTGTTGTTTTTATGTTCTGGTTTTTTTTTGAAGCCTGTTGGAAGGACTGATGCTGAAGCTGAAACTCCAGTACTTTGGCCACCTGATGCGAAGAGCTGACTCACTTGAAAAGACCCTGATGCTGGAAAAGATTGAAGGAGAAGGGGACAACAGAGGATGAGATGGTTGTATCTCAATGGACATGAGTTTCAGTAAGCTCCAGGAGTTGGTGATGGACAGAGAGGCCTAGCATGCTGCAGTCCATGGGGTCACAAAGAGTCGGACAAGACTGAGCAACTGAACTGAACTGTGGGACCTTAGCATCTCGAGCAGGGATCGAACTCTCACCCCCTGTGTTGGACTAACAGGGAAGCCCCTATAGTTATTTTCTTATTTAGTCCTTTCAGCAGCTCTGTTAGGTAGGTACTCCTTAGGTTTTGAACTTGGCAAAACCCAAGGTTTGGGATTCATGAAACTTGCTTGTGTAAAACTGCCAGCCAGAGTTGGCAACGCTCTGGATTTGAGCTGTAGCACCTCCCCATTCCCCCTGGGTCTGCTCAGCACAGATTTCTGATACTATTGCTACAAAAGGAAAAGGGTAAGATAACATCAAGATGGCTGTGAGCAGGGCAAATGCATATCTATAAATGTGGGGAACGGGGACTTCCTGGTGGTCCAGTGGCTTAAGACTCTGGCTCCCAATGCAGGGGGCCTGGGTTCGATTCCTGGTCAACAAGCTAGATCCTGCATGCCACAACTAAGAGCCCTCATACCACAGCTAAGCCTGATCCAGCCAAAAAAAAAATGGAATGAATATTTTAAAAAATTAAAATAAAATTGGGGAAAGTAAGAGAACTGACTACAAGAAGGAAAGCCGAAAGTGAAGAGTGAGCTTCCATAATCTAAATCATTACAATCTTATGAAATCTTACATTTTGCAAGCTTATGAGAACTTACAATCTTACAAAATCATTAACATCTTACGAAAGCAAGACTTAACACAACCACAGCACCTTAAACTGGGGAGTGATTTGAGAGTGTATTGTATTCCATCCGACACAAGGATTCCTTCCACTGCATTCTTGGCAGATGGCATCTAGTCTCTGCTTGCACACTTCCCGTGATGGTGGGATCACCACCTACCAGGCAGTCTATTCCAATTTTGAATGATTTTGAGAGAAGGCATCCTTATATGGAGCAAAAAATCAGAGGTGCTGGTAATTCATGGGATTCCTTTTACAAGTCACACTCAATCCAGTATCACGTGATCGTTAACAGGGAAACTACTTTGGTGTAAAATATGGGAGATAAAATATAACTCAGAGGGCAGCATAGTTTCTCCAATCATGTCTCAACATGTGAATCTGTTCCTTTTCATTGTGTCAAGGCCAGGAAAAATCCAATAGCAAACCTGGATTACAGTACACAACCTTAAATAGAATTTACTAATAAACCAATGGCATTAGCCATCACAAAACCATGGCACTTTGTTGTGCCAGCTTTGTACCAGGATTGTGTTAGTAAATATATACATAATACCCAGTTGAACCAAGATTCGGAACTGAGCAGAGCAGCAGGTGTTTGCAGTGGATCTGTGAATAATTCCTACTAAAAATCTGCTGAGAGAGGATTGTAGGAGTGCTTGAATATTCCTTCTGACATAGGGGAGGATGGAGAACAGAAGGACGAGCTGAAGGGTGGCGGTGGCCTCCCCATGGCCAGGCTTCCCACAGGGCAACATATCCCAGGTGGCTCAGTGGTAAAGAATCTGCCTCCCAATGCAGGAGATGCAGAAGACATGGGTTCGACCCCTGGGTTGGGAAGATCTCCTGGAGAAGGGAATGGCAACCCACTCCAGTATTCTTGCCTGGGAAATCTCATGAACAGAGGAGCCCTGGCGAGCTACAGTCCATGGGGTCACAAAGAGTCTGACACAACTCAGTAAGATTTAGCGCACACACACACAAAGGAACATAAGTAATTAATATTTCAAAAGCTTATTATAAGGTAGTAGTTTATGCTTCTGAAGTTATTAAAGTTATAAGTAAACAAAGGTTTTTGAGACACTCAGATGGCTACTGAGTTATGCTATATCTTGTGGGAATACAACTATTAAAATGCCATCTCTATGTATGCATCTTTATTCCTGCCTGACAGTGAACACATATAATATAGAAAGACGATTCTTGCTTTAAAATATCATTTTCACTTTATGAATATACACATGCCTACCTCAGAAATACTGTAAATTTTATATTTCCCAGTGTGTATAAAAGCTACATTTACATTATAGACTATAGGCTATTAGATGAACCGTAGCATTAGGTTTTAACAATGTACACACTTTAATTAAAACATATTACTAAAAATTCTAATCATCATCTGAGCCTTCAACAAGTCGTCATCTTTTTGCTGGTGGAGGCTTTGAAATATTGCAAGAATTACCAAAAGGTGATACAGATACACAAAGTGAGCAAAAGCTTTTGGAAAAATGACACCTATAGACTGGCAACCTTGATGCAACCTTCAACTTGTAAAGTTACAATATGGGTGGAGCATCGCAAAGCACAATAAAACGAGGTATGCCTGCAAATGTATGGCGGGGAGTTTGGAAAAGAGATTCTGCTCTGAAGATGAATTCTGGCCATACCTGAAATTTGGAGAACAACATTTCACCCATCATAGAGCTATACGATCTAATCATAGACAAGAGGAGGAGGTTAAGAAGAGATTTTCTTGATTGAATTTTCAAAATTGAAGCTGGCAACCAGCCTGCTTTGAGAAATTGTGTGTACGTGCAGACTTGATTCATGCTTTCCACTCCCTAGACTGGAAACAGACAGGAAAGTTGAGTGTTGTGCTCCAGTTCTCACTCCTGTTCCTTAGACCGTTCTGCCTGCCCCTCCCCATCCCAATTTCCCTACAGGACATTGAATGGCACCACCTCAGAAAAGTCAAACTGGACTGTGAGGAGACTAAAATTAGGCTTGACCCCCTCAACCAATATGGAATGACCAAGCCGAAATTATCTTCTATCCTAATCGTACTTACTTCGTGAACAAGGGAAACAGAATAGAATTTTATCATACTGTGTTGTACCGTGTTTATCCCTTGGATAAAACACCTCCCAGTACACATTTTGTCTAAAACACTGCTTAGATAGCATATATCTAATTTGATTTCTCCCCCATAGACTGAAAGCCACTTGAAGGTAGAGACCCATATCTATTCACTGCACTCTCAACAGCACAGAGGTGGCACATGGCATAACCAATAGATTCTTAACTAAACGCAATGATGGGGTACAAATTCTTACACAAAAGCAAAATACTAAAGTATGCTCATTTGGCTCTCTGTTGATACTGGGTTGGATAAACAAACAAGAGGTCTTTCATAATCAAAGGATGATGCCTTATTCTAATGTTTAAAACTCAGTACAAAGTCTAGGGGAGGAATGAGATGACTCTGATTTGAATTTTTAAAGGGAAAGATGGCAGAGAAGGGACAAAGTGTGTTGGAACAAGAAAGAAGTCTAGAAAGCAGTCCAGAACAATGAGCAACTCAGAAGAGAACACGAAAGGATGGCATTGGGACTGGGGACTCGGAGTCACTTCTTGTAAATGTTGCTTTCAGTGTATTAATTTTTGTACAAATAGCATACGAGACTCTCATCTATCATCTCTATAAAAGACTGCAGTGTCAGACAAATGGATAAAGAAGTTGCGGTACATATATACAATGGAATATCACTCAGTCATAAAAAGGAACAAATTTGAGTCAGTTGAACTGAAATGGATAAACCTAGAGCNCTCTCATCTACCATCTCTATAAAAGACTGCAGTGTCAGACAAATGGATAAAGAAGTTGCGGTACATATATACAATGGAATATCACTCAGTCATAAAAAGGAACAAATTTGAGTCAGTTGAACTGAAATGGATAAACCTAGAGCCTGTTATACAGAGTGAGGAAATCAGAGAAAAAAAAACATCGTATATTAATGCATGTCCATTTTACTAGAAAAATTGTGCTGAGGAGCCTATTTGCAGGGCAGGAATATGGATACAGACAGAGAGGATGTGCTTGTGGACACAACGGGGGCTGGAGAGGACGGGACGCATTGGGAGAACAGCATTTACATGTACACACTGCAATTGTGTGCGCACATGCTGTCGCGTCCGATTCCACCAGACTCCTCTGTGCATGGGATTTTTCAGGCAAGAATGCTGAAGTGGATAGCCATTTCCTACTCTGGGCGATCTTCCTGACCCAGGGATCGAACCCGAGTCTCTTGAGTCTCCTATATTGGCAGGTGGATTCTTTATGAGTGTGCCACCCCACGTCCATACACTACCGTGTGTGAAAGAGATAGCTTGTGGGAAGCACAGGGAGCTCAGCCTGGTACTCTGTGATGACCTCGAGGGGTGGGATGTGGGTGGGAAAAGAGGTTCAAGAGGGAGGGACATATGAATACTTATGGCTCACTCACGCTGCTGTACAGCAGTGGGCTTCCCAGGTGCCTCAGTGGTAAAGCATCTGTCTGCCAGTGCAGGAGACGCGAGTTCCATCTCTGGGTTGGGAAGATCTCCTGGAGTAGGAAATGGCAACTCACTCCACTATTCTTGCCTAGAAAATCACATGCACAGAGGAGTCTGGTGGGCTACAGTCCATGGGGTCACAAGAGTCGGATATGACTGAGCACGCATGCATGCATCCAACACAGCATTGTAAAGCAGTTTTTCTCTAACAATAATAGCTAGACTGCAGTGTCAGACGGGGCTACTGGATGTAGATTCTGTTTCCAAGTCAGCTTTCTCACAAACGTCTCTACATTTTCTGACAGAAGAACATAACATGTTCATCTGCATGGGGCCAACCATTCCCCTCTCTCTTTTCCTTGTCTACCCCCTTGGTGGCCTTCACGAACAAGCAGCATTTGGGCAGGAGAGAAAGGGCTTCAGAGTTGTCAAAAACCACCAGTTAAAAAGCTTCAAACTGTGTTCTGCGGGTATATAACTACTGTGGAAGGAAATGCTTGCTAACAAGACATAAATTTTTAATCAATGGAGACCTAAAAAGTTATTTTTATTTGATCTGAGCCTGAAATCATTCAGTGTTTTTAAATTCCTTTGGAAATACTAAAACTTTCAGTTCCCATGTTGTCTTCAAAGTGCTTCAAGGAATGTGAATGTGATATAATTACCTTCGAAAATAATGGAAACTAAAGGTTATATTTTTAAAAGAATAAACTCATCACAATCTTAAATTTGCAAGAAATGCTTCATTTGTCACTTCTTTATCTGACACATAGAAACAATATCAGGAGTATTCTAGGTCTCTTGCAGAAATTCTCCGCCCCTCACATTTTATTCAGATGCCTTATAAGTGCTCTTTATTTGAAGCTTACATTGCTCAGAGTTAACATACTGGAATTTGCAATTCTCTCTTTGCAATTCTCTTTCAGCCTTCTGCCCATAAACCATGGAACTGAATGCACTCAGAGACCCCCACCACCACCACCACAATTTTATAGACGACGAATCTGAGATGTAGAATGCCCAAGATTTCAATGCCTGAAACTGGTTCCAAAGACCCAAACCACTGATTCTTCAGAGTCTGCACTCTTTCTTCTGGGCTATAACAAAATATACAGCATAAAAAGGGGCTCCTGTTTCGGAGCCACTTTGCTAGATGCCTCAAGGGTATTAAGTTCGTTTTCCTCGTAGGAAGATAATTATACAAGATTATCTTATTATATATTATATAATTAATATATATAATTATATATTATATATTATTATCTTCTTATACTGTTCTTTCCATTTAGATGAGAAAGCTGAGACCCAGAAAGGTTCCACAACTCATCTGATGTTTAAAAGCTGGCGAAACCTGGCCAAGAACATAGTTCAGACTGACTCTAAAGTAATAAAGGCTCAGCTAACTTATTCCTCACCTTCAAGATCAAATGCAAATCTGAATATTGAAATGATAGGGAGGAAGGGGTTGCCCTGAGGACTGTGACAAGAAAAAAAGGTGAAAATCAAGCTGCTTCTTGATCTAACGGGAGGAAATCTAAGCTAGACAGGGCTTCCCAGGTAGCGCTCATGGTAAAGAACCTGAAATGCAGGTTTGATCCCTGGGTCCCGAAGATTCCCTGGAGAAGGGAATCCCAACCCACTCCATTATTCTTGTCTGGAGAATCTCGTGGACTGAGGAGCCTGGCAGGCTACAGTCCATGGGGCCGCAAAGAGGCAGACATGACTTAGTGACTACACAACAAGGAAACCCATACAGAGGGCAGTGTGCCTTCATCAGTGATGCTCCACATCACCAGCAAGATCACCTCTCCTCCACCCCCACCCAGGTGCTCCCCAACCTGGGTAAGTTTCAGCAGGTGGCATGGATCAGGCTACACCAGCTGTTCGTAGCCAATCTCCACTCCCATTGATCAGGGCTCAGCTGCTGAGTAGGATACATACCCTCAGCATTATCCCTGCTCACAGGTATTACAGGGCAGCGACACTCAGTGGCAAATATATGATTCAGTCAAGCTGCTTATCTATTATTACATTTGATATAATTTTGTGTTTAGAGCTTTTCATGAATAGACTGATACTGGATGGAATCAGCATCCCATCCAGGTCAAGAATAAAACAGTGAGTGATAAGAATTACATATTAAGGATTTGGATACCGTTTACAGTCTCAGCAGAAAAGATCCTGGTGGATCATAATTATTTTTTACTTCTCACCTTTGCTACAAAAAAGAATGTGAAAGACAGGAAATAAGGAAGTGTTGTTTTGGTTTAAAAAAGGATGTGAGGGTTTTTTTCCAGCTTTATATATTAAAGGAATTGAGATCAAGGCCACGGTTCAAAGAGTACAGAGGACTCTATGCATAGGATGCCCTCAATTAATATTTGATGGAACAACAGTGGGCTTCCCAGGTGGCGCCAGTGGTAAAGAATCTGCCTGCCAGTATAGGAGATGCAAGAGACTTTGGTTCGATCCTTGATTTGGGAACACATCTTGGGGGAGGGCATGGCAACGCTGCAGTATTCCTTGCCTGGAAAAGTCCATGGACAGAGGAGCCTGGCAGGCTATAGTCCATGGGGTCACAAAGAGTCGGACATGACTGAGCCTGCATATGCCATGCCAGAAGAACAATAATGAATTATTTTTACATACTCTTATTAAAATCATTATATGTTATACTGGAATGTGTGGTACATTATAAAACATTTATTAGTAAATAGGGGAGTTGGAAATTTCTTAGGCAGGGTCAGCTCCAGAAATCTTCTCCCCGTTCTTCCTAATTCCTCCCATGTCACCAGTATTAACATCTAACCAGAGATATAAGAAGGCTAAAGAACCAGGGGGAGCTGTTGAGAAGAACAGTACAGCTTAAACCGTAATAAAATTCTAATGTTTAACCCTCTTCACCTCACTGATCTTGCAAATATAACCTAAGGCCCCACCCCACATATGTCATACCTAGCGATAATGCAGGCAGAAGAAATGAAAACAGGTGTTCTCCGTAAAGGCCTGGACCCTCCAGGCACCACCTGTGTCCACATAAATCCAAGGTAAACAGTATCCAGCTAAGTTGTGAGTGAGACTCATTACATTCCCTTCCCAAGGCAGGAGGACAAGGACTGGTAATTTAGCCCGTCAGTCTCAAAGACACACTGACAAACAGAACAGGGGATGAAATTCTCTTCCCTCCTCATTCTTTTTTTTTTTTTTTTTAATCTTTTGGCCATGCTGCTTGGCATGTGGGAGTCTTAGTTCCCCAACTAGGGATTGAACCTGTGGCTCCTGCACTGGCAGTATGGAGTCTTAACCATGGGTCCACCAGGGAAGTATAGCCCTCCTGACATTCTTCAGGAAAGAAGTGGGACTCTGGGTCAACACAAAGGGAAACCTTGGAAGATGCACTGAAAATATCAAATGGTTCTCAGAGTTCAAGTGACTCTACTTCAGTTCAGTTCAGTTCAGTCGCTCAGTCGTGTCCGACTTTTTGCAACCCCATGAATCACAGCACGCCAGGCCTCCCTGCTCATTACCATCTCTCGGAGTTCACTCAGACTCATGTCCATCGAGTCCGTGATGCCATCCAGCCATCTCATCCTCTGTCGTCCCCTTCTCCTCCTGCCCCCAATCCCTCCCAGCATCAGAGTCTTTTCCAATGAGTCAACTCTTCACATGAGACAGCCAAAGTACTGGAGTTTCAGCTTTAGCATCATCCCTTCCAAAGAAATCCCAGGGTTGATCTCCTTCAGAATGGACTGGTTGGATCTCCTTGCAGTCCAAGGGACTCTCAAGAGTCTTCTCCAACACCACAGTTCAAAAGCATCAATTCTTCAGCGCTCAGCCTTCTTCACAGTCCAACTCTCACATCCATACATGACCACAGGAAAAACCACAGCCCTGACTAGATGGACCTTAGTCGGCAAAGTAATGTCTCTGCTTTTGAATATGCTATCTAGGTTGGTCATAACTTTTCTTCCAAGGAGTAAGCGTCTT
>SJYV01004636.1:531936-551409 GCA_006410875.1 Neotragus pygmaeus
GCGTTCAGCCTTCTTCACAGTCCAACTGTCACATCCATACATGACCACAGGAAAAACCATAGCCTTGACTAGACGGACCTTAGTCGTTGAAGTTATGTCTCTGCTTTCGAATATGATATCTAGGTTGGTCATAACTTTTCTTCCAAGGAGTAAGCGTCTTCTAATTTCATGGCTGCAGTCACCATCTGCAGTGATTTTGGAGCCCCAAAAATAAAGTTTGCTAAAGTTCAAATTTGTATTTATACATAAACTATTTCATGTACTTTGTTCATTATATTTGTTTAACTCAGGAATATTTCATTCATTTAGATACAGGCAAAGATCAATATTTTTGGTTTACAAATCCCCTTAAAATATGAATAGTCACATTTTGATTCCTAAAAAATGAGCAGAACACTTAAAATATCTACTATCATTCTCCCTGGATTTTTTCCCATCACCAGGATGTCACCCCATAAGATAAGAAGGTTAGTGGTTTTGAGGTTCTGGTTTCAAGGCTATAAATGATTTTTTTTTAATTGAAGGATAACTGCTTTAAAGAATTTTGTTTTCTGTCAGATCTCAACATGAATCAGCCATAGGTGTATGTATGTATATATATATCTATATCCCCTCCCTTTGAACCTCCCTCCCATCTACCTCCCCATCCTACCCCTCTAGGTTGATAGAGCCCCTGTTTGAATTTCCTGAGCCATATAAATGATTTTAAGTAGCACTTGCAAAGCAAAAAAGATACATGGATGATGATATCCACAGCACATAGAATTTACTTTGCAAAATGTGTGCAGTTTAAGAAACAAAAAGGAAAATGTGCTGGCCAAAAAAGCATCACTGACTATGGCAGAAATTAAATGTGCAAGAAATTCAGACCACTTCATCTAATCAAAGGGCAAGTGCACGGTCTGTCTGCCCCACGCCCCCCCAGACTAAATGGCTGCAGTTCCTATTTTGCAAATCTGATTTCTTGCCCAGAATGCTGTTAATAATTGGTTCCTGGGCTGGCATGCCCATTGAGATGTACGAAATGGCTCTTGTTGATATTTTGATATCAAGAAAACTCTGTCAAAGTCTTCTTTCCTATAACCACTCACTCTCTCTTCGCCTCTTGTCACTCCCCCCTACCTGCCCCCGCCCCTGCTCACTTTACCCACATTAAAGCTGTAAGTAAATAAATGACAGGCTGTAGCCCGTCATCAGGTGACAGATCATCCTGCACTGGCTCTGGAGGACGAAGACGTTGTCATCTGTCTGGTCCCCCTCACATCCCCTTTCAGCCTCGCTGCATCCGGGTGGCACGTCACAGTCATCGGAGCAAGATGAATACAGCAGTGTAAACATCAGCTGGAGAGCAGAGTCAATCAAACATGTGACTCTGCAGAAGCCCTTCTGCTGCCGGAAAAGAAAGGCTCTCAGAGGGGAAGAGATGCCTTTTAGTGGCCTGCCTCTGCTGCTGGTGGTTATTATTTCATTTAATTTAACAGGGTTTGGCTTTTTTTTTTTTTTTCCAAATTGAATGTGAAAAGTTATAGTTTCCCTCTATCAAGAGTGAGAGGCATAGTATTAAATCTCTTGGTTCTTAGAGTTAATCCATAGTTATTGGACCTACCTAATCATCCAGGTGGCTCAGTGGTAAAGAATCTGCCTGACAATGCCAGAGACACAGGAGACGTGAGTTCAGTTCCTGCATTGGGATGATCCCCAGGAGGAGGAAATGGCAACCCACTCCAGTATTCTTGCCTGGAGAATCCCTATGGACAGAGGAGCCTGGTGGTCTACAGACCATGGGGTTGCAAGAGTTAGACTCTAATGAGCTTACAGCACAGTGTCAGAGTATAGTAGACACAGAGAGTAGAGTGTCACAGTGTCAGAGTCCAATGAGACCTCTTTAGAACCAGGACATTGTGGCCTCAGAACATCACATCCTTACCTGTGATGAAAGTTTAGCCAAGGTGCAAGAAGTGACAACAGAGAAGATGAAGAAACATCTCACTGGCGAAGCTGCAGTGGCGTTGGGAAGGGTTTCCAAAACAAATAATGAACCGTGTATTAAAATAAACAAAGTCATAAAAACATCAGGAGGCAAAGCCAAAATAATAATGACTTCCCAGTGTGAGAGGAAATTCAAAGAAGGGTAAATGAAACTCCTTCCCAAATGAAAACAGCTGGCTGTGTGCATCCTCATGGATTTTCCATTTCCCTCTTGTTACTCTTTAAGAAGCTTTGTGGTGCTGCCACTTTAGAAGACCTTGCTCGTAGCACATGAGGAAAAGAAAAATTAAAGTTTNGATGCTGGGAGGGATTGGGGGCAGGAGGAGAAAGAGATGACAGAGGATGAGATGGCTGGATGGCATCACGGACTCAGTGAACATGAGTCTGAGTGAACTCTGGGAGATGGTGATGGACAGGGAGGCCTAGCGGCAGTGATTTATGGGGTCGCAAAGAGTTGGACACAACTGAACAACTGAACTGAACTGATGTCCATCAACTCAGTGATGCCATCCAACTATCTCATCCTCTGTTTTCCCCTTCTCCTTCTGCCTTCAATCTTTCCCAGTATCAGGGTCTTTTCAAATGAGTCAGTTTTTTTGCATCAAGTGGCCAAAGTATTGGGGTTTCAGCTTTAGCATCAGTCCTTCCAATAAATATTCAGGACTGATTTCCTTTAGGATGGACTGGTTAGATCTCATTTCAGTCCAAGGGACTCTCAAGAGTCTTCTTCAATACCACAGTTCAAAATGAACAAACAAATCAGAATAAACAGAGCAAAAAGAAAAAGCCTAACACAAAGAAAAGGCAAGTAGTTTGCTTAAAGTCTTAAAGTTTGTAAGTAGAGGAGCTTATATTTAAGTCTAGGAAGTTTAGCTCTAAGCCTGTATTCTTAAACACTAAGCCATATCACATCTATACAAACAATCAGTGTCTCACTGATAAATGTAATGAAAACCCCTTTTTATAATAAGTGAGAAAGCCCATAAAATGCTTACAAATATTAAAGAATAAGTGGAACATATGTAAAGAAAGTCACATTATACTTACTCTGACATAAAAGTCATAGATTAATATAAAGACACTATCTAGAAATGGAAAACTAGATACTATATCTTGAAGATTTTAATTGCTCTCAGTTGGATTATAGATACATTGAACTTCCAGTCAAAATCTCAAGGGGTTATCTGAAAGCAAATTTTGGAACATGAATGAAAAACTAAAATACATTTTGATTAGGGCAATTCAGCCCTTATTCAGCCTCCTATTTTATTAATAAACTATAATACTGAAAATGATATTGTAATGGTACCAGAAAAGACAAATTCCCTTTGGCATTTTGAGTACCTGCCATTTGCAAGGCACTGTGGTCAGTATGGGAGATACAGCTGGAAAAGAAAGGTAGGCATTGTTCATACTTCTTTTGAGTTGGAGAATAAGATGCAAGTCCAAAAGAACATACAATTACAATACAATATATTAAAATTATAATAAGGAAAATAGTATATTTTAAGAGAGATTATATACCTTGTAGAAGAAGTCAAATTTAATCTGAGGTCTGAAGATAAGTGGAAGTTATCCAGATGAAGGTGGAATTCGATTCTGAAACAGCCTGTTGCCAGAAGGGGGTATGATTCTGAAGCTTATAAGAGTGATACAAGTAATTAAAAAAAGAACATTTGAGAAGGAGGCAGAGAAAAAAGAAAAAAACAATTTAAGAAGTCACCCCTTTGGAGATGCTGGAGAAAATCCAGGAAAGTATATTATATCTAAAATCTGAGGGAAATTATCTAGGTGGATGTTGTCCATAAGCACCAAATTACACTGAAAATGAGAAAGTCAAGGAATAAAAAATGTCCAAAAGAAGCAGTAAGGAGAGCACTGGTGCCTGAAAATACTATTTCCAGTGACATCATAGAGTTGAAGAGATTGTAGGAGACAGAACAGATTTTTATTTGAGGCTGTGAAGATAGAAAATGTTCACAATATATTCAAGATTTTCTGTAAAAGGAAAGCAAAATGACAGGGCAGAGGCCATACAGAAAATTTAATACAAGAAAGGTGTGTGACATAGGAGGGATTTGGACAGGTATAGATGCTGCTGGAGAAGAACCTGTTGGGCACAGATCAGATAGGTCCAGAGTAAAGTTGAGGGAATAAATCTTGTATCAGGATGACATCACTAGAGAAAGAAAGAAGAAAATGATAGAAGAGAAGTCATGGCATGTTATGGAGTTATACCTTAAAATTGAGCAAATTCTTTATCATTTTTATTTACTAAATAATAAACTAGATAATCTGCCTAGTAGCCAAAGCAGTTGGAGGTTGGAGGAAAATGGGGTGAACCCTATATACATGTACACTAAAAAAATGAGACTTCAGAGTGAGAGAGAGAATAAGCCATCTCCAATCTGTGCTCAAAATTAGGAAGAGGATGAACTGAAAGAGCCAGTTTCAGCTAATATGGATACATAAATCCCAAGGAGTGCTTACTGAAGCAAGGTTTGTCATGAATTTAACCTAAAGGTCGAACATTTAGGAATGGTAAGCATAAATATGGGTGGGCTGCCATCTATGGGGTCACACAACTGTTGGACACGACTGAAGCAACTTAGTAGCAGCAGTAGCAGCAAACATTAATATGGTGGTAATTTATCATAATTATTTAACTCGTTGCACTTATGTATATCATTTTTTATTCAAAAATTATTTCCTTTGAATTTTACTAAATTTTGTACCCTGAAATATAAAATCTATTTTTAGGGCTCTAACATTTATTCTACTACTTTGTAAATCATGCTGAGAGAATTTCTGTGATAATGGATTGCAGTTCATTTTTTATACCGATCATATTTGTTTTCAGGATATGTAGAAGTGTTCTGATAATGTAGTGCAGATTATTTTTAATGTGGAGAGAGAAGTCCTGAAACAACAGCTGTTTGACACATTTTAACATCCATTGATCTTAGAAAAAGCTGTAGTAGGCAAACAAGCTTATCTTGTATGCACTTTGGGGAACAATGTAATATTTACAGTTAAAAGCATTATACATCCATATGTATAATTCATAAACTGAAAATTAGTTAAAGCCCCAAAACTGACTAATGGGTTTTGCTTTCCATTTCCATTGCTTTGATGCTTCTAATGGCTTTCTTTGTTTTCACAACACTGTTGTCTTCTTACATGAAGCTCCTTAGCAAATTAAAATCAGGTATTTGATAGGGAAAACTGTGTACTTTGAGACTGTAGGCTCTGGTACCAGAGTGAGTTCTGATCTTAATTCTGTGATTTACTAGCCAAGTAAACTTGGGAAACTTCCTATCTTCTTGTGCCTCTTTTTATATTTAAAAATGGAACTAATGAGACTTCCTGGTGGTCCAGTTGTTGAGAATCTGCCTCCCAATGCAGGATACACAGGTTTGATCCCAGGTCTGGGAACTAAGATCCTACATGCCATGAGGCAGCTAAGCCTGAGATTCAAGGAAGATTCCATGTGCCACAACTAAGACCTGAAGCAGCTAAGATAAATAAATAAATATTGTTTAGTTACTAAGTTACATCCAACATTTTTGCAGCCCCTTTGGCTGTAGTCCACCAAACTCCTGTGTCCATGGGATTTCCCAGCAAGAGTACGTGAATGTGTTGCCATTTGCTTCTGTAGGTAATCTTCCACCGAGAAGTTGAACCCACATCTCCTGAATTGGCAAGCAAATTCTTTACCACTGAGCCACTGAGAAAGCCCAAATAAAGGTTTTAAAAAATGGGACTAATACCATGTCTCTATCATAAGGTGATTGTGAGGATTAAAGAAAATAATGCCTACAAGTGCTGAATGAATGTTAGTCAATGTTAACCACAGCAGAAAGTTAAATATTCTTGTTTTTAGTAATTGAAGTATTAATATAACCCACATCCAGCAAAATGCATGAATCTAAAGTGTACAGCTTGAAAAAATTTTACATATGTATACATCCATGTAATTACTACCCAGATTAATATATATTCCATATGTCAAGAGAGTTCTTTAGACTTCTTTCCCTAAAACGCCCCACCCCTCTCCTGAGATAACTTCTATGTTGATCATATCACCATGATTTGATTTCATCTGTTCTTAAACTTCATATAATTGTGTGTACATACATACAGGATGTGCATACAGTGTATACACTTTTGTGACTGGCTTCTTTCATTCAACATGAAGTTTTTGCGATTCATTGCGTTAATATATATGTACCACTAAGTCGACTGTTTTCCCTTCTATTATGAGTACACCACATCTGAAATTTTTGTTTTCTTAATAATTGATGTTCTGGCTGTTTAAGTTAGACTTTTCTTAATCCATTATTTCTAATGATTATATATTCTTCAGTTCAGTTCAGCCACTGAGTCGTGTCTGACTCTTTGGGACCCCATGGACTGCCACACTCCAGGCCTCCCTGTCCATCACCAGTTCCCAGAACTTGCTCAAACTCATGTCCATCGAGTCGGTAGTGCCATCCAACCATCTCGTCCTCTGTCATCCCCTTCTCCTTCTGCCTTCAATCTTTCCCAGTATCAGGGTCTTTTCAAATGAGTCAGTTTTTTGCATCAGGTGGCCAAAGTATTGGAGTTTTAGCTTCAGTATCAGTCCTTCCAATGAATATTCAGGACTNCCTAGATAGCATATTGAAAATCAGAGAAATTACTTTGCCAACAAAGGTCCATCTAGTCAAAGTTATGGTTTTTCCAGTGGTCATGTATGGATGCGAGAGTTGGACTATAAAGAAAGCTGAGCACAGTACAATTGATGCTTTTGAACTGTGGTGTTGGAGAGACTCTTCAGAGTCCCTTGGACGGCAAGGATATCCAACCAGTCCACCCTAAAGGAGACTAGTTCTGGGTGTTCATTGGAGGGATTGATGTTGAAGCTGAAACTCCAGTACTTTGGCCACCTGATGGGACCAGCTGACTTATTTGAAAAGACTCTGATGCTGGGAGGGATTGAGGGCAGGAGGAGAAGGGGACGACAAAGGATGAGATGGTTGGATGGCATCACCAACTCAATGGACATGAGTATGAGTAAACTCTGGGAGTTGGTGATGGACAGGGAGGCCTGTCCTGATGTGCTTCAGTCCATGGGGTCGCAAAGAGTGGGACACGACTGAGCAACTGAACTGAACTGAACACATCTACATACAACATAGTATTCAGTATCATAGTATTCATAGTATCAATAAAACATGATTCTATAGATTAGTATCAGTTCCCATGAATGATATCCTTGGTGTGTTGTTTGGTGAAAGAAAAACCATCATGCACAAAAAGTTTATATTTTTTAATTAACATATCTAATTATGTATATACTCATGTATATTTATACCTATGTTTTATATATCCACATTCATATTGATATCAAGAGAGTCAGGGAATTCACACCTAATTCACATGTGGATTATTTATGGACCAGGGAATCATTTTATGTGTATCTGTGTGTATGTGTGTGTGCACACGTGTGTGTGTGTTAAGTGTATCTGCACTTTATAATCTTTCAAAAGTAAACATGGACTGCCTTGGTATTATCGACTGAATAAAAACGCACAACCCAAAACGTGAGGGAAAGAAAGTGAAAGCGTTAGTTGTTCAATTGTGTCCAACACTTTGCCATACCATGGACTGTAGCTCGCCAGGCTCCTCTGTCCATGGAGTTCTCCAGGCAACGTGTTGGAATGCATTGCCATTTTCTACTCCAGGGGATCTTCCCCACCCAGGCACTGAACTCTCATGTTTTATATATTTTATTTGGTGGACTTTCTGAGGACTTCAAGCCCAGGAGGCAGCCTCTCAGATAGCTCTGAGGGATGGTTCTCAAGAGGTAGGGGAAGAACCAGGATATATATGAGTTTTAGCAACAAAAACCAGGTAGTCAAAACATCAGAAGATCACTGTTCATTAAAGAAAACCAGATATCTCAAGTTATATATATCACTGAAATCATTCCTTTAATATGAACCTTAGCTATCTAGGGCCAGTATCCTACTCTTTTCCATCCTGAATGCCTTCAGGGTGCACTCTTAGGGGTGGCAGCGTGGCTGAGGGCTTGGAGTGGACAGCCCATTTGTCTCTGTACTGAGTTCCCTCAGGGTGTGGGGGGGTGCTTGGTAGTGGCTGAACACCACAGCATCCTTTGTTTGCTGATACAGCAGGCAAAATTTTCCATCCATAGTAGCAGAAAGAATTTCATAACATCTTCAAACTCCAGCTCAAATGTTCTTTTTTCACACAAAGTTTTTCTTGAAATCTCATCAGCAAGCTCTTTTTCTCAGTTGTTTCTGTATCTATTTCATGCTATTTAAATTGTGNGTAGCAGAAAGAATTTCATAACATCTTCAAACTCCAGCTCAAATGTTCTTTTTTCACACAAAGTTTTTCTTGAAATCTCATCAGCAAGCTCTTTTTCTCAGTTGTTTCTGTATCTATTTCATGCTATTTAAATTGTGTTGCCTTAGCCGCTAAGTCATGTCTGAGTCTTTCATGACCCCATGGACTGTAGCCCACCAGGCTCCTCTGTCCATAGGATTCTCCAGGCAAGAACATTGGAATGGGTTGCCATTTCCTTCTTCAGGGGGTCTTCCCGACCCAGGGATCAAACCCACGTCGCCTGCATTGCAGGCAGATTCTTTGCTGTCTGAGCCACCTGGAAAGCCGTCTGTTTAAATTTTAGCTTTGGGTTAAAAACATCTGTGTATTATTACAACATAAACTACATGAGAGTTGCAGTCTTTCTAATTTATCCTTGCATGTTAGCTAGTAGTAAGTATTTAACAAATATCTTTATATGAATCACTATTAATCATCAGTAATTAAAAATTTAATAGCATGTCATAATCACTTGAAATGTACATTTTAAAGGTCCAGAGAGCTGAGTCCATCCTTTCTGTGGTCAATGTAGCCAGCCTCACATTTAGTTCAGAAGTGGAGGCCTGTAGTCTGAAATTTAATTCCTTGTTTAATCTAAGTATTTCTCCTTCAGCCAGGCATGCTTATTCTATCTGTTCACATAAATGCCCTGAATTAATTCCTGCCCTTGCAAAAAGTGTAGAAACAATGGTAAACTGATTAGCTATCATAATCAAGATGCCAGGAACAATGTAAACGTTTAATAAATGTTTGCAGGAAAATCGTCGTATTCTCCCATCACATTCCTAAACTTCTGCACCTGTAGATAACTTCTACAGGAAGTTCTCTAATTGCTTTTGCTCTCCTCTTTTCTAAAGGTTTCCCTGATACTCACCTAACTGTCTACTTGAGAGCTGATTCATCTCTTAGCCTGATTATATTTTTGCAAGGACAGATGGTTCAGCCAGCCTGGCAAAGGAAAGGTAGATATTTCAGCTGGCTTGGCAACAGGAAAGCTTCAGGATCAGGATGAGAGGTTCCTGGGTAGGGGATGGGATCCAGTGACGAGTTTTGGTTATAGGCTTATCTTATCTCAGAGGTGAGTCAGCACAGACAGGAGCAGGTAATGAAAATCATTACTGGGCAATAGGGAGATAGGAGGGAAGAAAATCCAAACATGGATATTCTTAAGCATTAATTCAAGGGGAAATGTGCACAGTAGGCAGGTGGGAATTCCATTAAGAAGATTAAACCAGGGAGATATTAGTTAGATAATAGTGAAAACAGCTCTGCCAGATACCTTCTGTATCCAATAAAAGGCAAGCAAGTGTGTGTCACTGCCTGTTGTCACTGCTGCTTATCAGCTTTGTTCTTTACTCATTGTTTCTCCTAACCTCTTAGTTTGCTGTTGTTCAGTCACTAAGTCATGTTTGACTCTTTGTGAACCGTGGGCTGCAGCATGCCAGACTTCCCTGTCCTTTGCTCTCTCCCAGAGTCTGTCCACTGACTCCATGTCCATCAGTGATGCTATCTAACCATCTCATCATCTTCAGTGCCCTTCTCCTTTTGCTTTCAGTCTTTCTCAGCATCAGGGGTTTTTTTCCGATGAGTCGGTTCTCTGCTTTAAGTGGCCAAGTGTGGTAGCTTTAGCTTCATCATTAGTCCTTCCTATGAATATACAGAGTTGATTTTCTTTAGGAAGGACTGATTTGATCTCCAGTCCAATGGACTTGGATTGTCCAATGGACTCTCAAGTCTTCTCCAGCACCACAGTTTGAAAGCATCAGTTCTTTGGTGCTCAACCTTCTTTATGGTTCTGCTCTCGAATCTATACATGACTCCTGGAAAAACCATAGCTTTGACTATACGGACCTTTGTCAGAAAAGTGATGTCTCTGCTTTTTAATACACTGTCTAAGTTTGTCATAGCTTTCCTTCCAAGGAGCAAGCATCCAGGTCCTAAATCCCAGGCACTTATCAGTCCCCACCAGTACAAATCAGGATCCATTTCTGGGAGGAACTATGTGTCTGACCAAAGAGATAAATATTGAGNAAAGGTATATAAGCAAACCTGAAAATAAAGAAAACGGATCAGTTTCTGGAAAGACTGATTCCCCCGTGTTGTTTTCTTTCCCCTTCTGGCTGAATTCCCATCTGGAGCGTGGATACTCGCCAAGCCTGCTAATTTTGCCTGGGCTTCTAAGATCTGATCAGGGAGGCCTCAGTGTCTCCTCTCCTTCGGGAGAATGGAAAGACGCCTGTGGCCTACGAAGGTGGTGCAAACTCCTTGTCTTGGAGTTTTATTGGTATTCCACGTAAACCAAGTTATTCAGCATCTTTTTCTCCACTAATATTTCTTACTACACTATCCTTTTCTAATCTCTCTTTATATTTGTAATTAAATTAGTTCTTTCCTAGGACGCCTACTCCATCTCCCCTTCGAATTACCCTGGATCCACCGGGGCTGGACCCCGGCAATACAGCACACGGAATATCATTCATTGCAATGTTGTGTGTGCTCTGTCGCTCAGTCCTGTCTGACTCTCTGCAACCCCTGGACTGTAGCCCACCAGATTCCTCTGTCCATGGAATTCTCCAGGCAAGAATATTGAAGTGGGCAGCCATTCCCTCCTCCAGGGGATCTTCTTGACCCAAGGATTGAACCTGGGTCTCCTACACTGCAGGAAGATTCTTTACCATCTGAGTCCTAGAAGGATATGAGTTTTCTCCTTAAAAATGCATATATTTGAAACTTCCCTGGAGGTCCAATGGTTAAGACTCCATGCTTCCAACACAGGGGGCACAGGTTCAATTCCTGGTTGGTGAACTGGATCCCACATGCTATTTGGCCAAGAAAATATCCATATATTTACCTAAAATTATCCTTTGATACTTTCTCACTCTAGACATTTCTTTCCTTTTATCCAGCATCTGACCTGTGGTGCCCTCTCCCCCAAGCCAAGTCTCAGTTTTATTTCCAGCTACCCTATGGGGATTTACCTGTGATTTCAGTTTTCATAGGAAATATACTGATACCTTGTTTTCTTTGCCTGAATTGTAATGTATAAAAGCCTACTTGAATTTTCTCAGATTTGCCCACCAGCTTCCCTTTTTCCTTCACACCAAGACAGAAAATACAATGAGTCCATGGAAACAACATGGATGTATAATCATAATCATCGATTATGATTATAAATTCATAATTCTTCTCCTTCATAGATGAAAGATGAGAAGCACACAGAAAACTGTTCCTCTAGGCTGTACTGCTTGGGTGGTTTGGCCCAAGCGCAGAGAAACTAGGCGTGTGCAACTGAAGCCGTATGGGAGAAGAGTGTGTGCCTGTGTGTGTGTGTGTGTGTGTGTGTGTGTGTGTGTGTGATGGAGAAACAGAGACAGAGAAACACATGAGATAGAAAGAGAGAGAAAGACAAGGAGAAAAAGAGAAAAAATAACAAACTGAGAAAGAGGATGTAGCTACATATGAACATTAAATCCAGAGGTCACCCTGAGAAATATGCCAATTAATAGTAGTCCACTCTGAAGCCTGGAGTCCAAAAAAGGAAACCCAAGAGACTTATGGTCACTGAGATGATGTTTGTACAAATACAGAGAGACTGGCTCTAAGCTTTCAACAAATGGTCTCCTTTCCCTTGCCCACCCTTACCTGTCCTCCATACATTCATACACACACACACCCCTAATACCCTAGAATAAGACAAGGCACCCCTCCCTTCATCTGTTTAGCAAGATGTGCTACAGGATTAATCACTCCCTGGTGGCTCAGTCGGTAAAGAATCTGCCCGCAATGAGGGAGACCTGGGTTTGATTCCTGGGTCGGGAAGATCCCCTGGAGAAGGAAAGGGCAACCCACTCCAGTATTCTTGCCTGGAGAATTTCATGGACAGAGGAGCCTGATGGGCTACAGCCCATGGGAACACAAAGAGTCAGACACGACTGAGTGACTAACTTTCTTTCACTTTGCTGCAGGATTCCTCTAAGTAACAAATACCATTAAAACACTTAAAACAGCATTTCATTTAAAAAACCAATTTTATCCAAATGATTCCAACTTCATGAATCTAGGCACAGCTTTCCAGCTTTGTTGGAGTACCCTCACTTTCAAACCATACCTTTTTCTAATTTAATACAAAACTATGAAAAAATGAACTTCAGTGGGAATGACACCTATTCTTTTAAAGATCTGCAAACATCTGCTCCAGTTAAGTGCTTTAGCTCTAATCTGTCATGCCGCCCTTCTACTTCCACCCTATGGAAAGATATAAAAGGGTACTCGGAGAATTCAAGTACTTAAGAGGAAAGAGAAATAGTAAGGAAATTTCCTCAGGAGCAGCAGACATGTCTCTTCCAATAAACTCCTTAAGGAATTTTCCACGTTGTCAGAGTTCTTTAGGCTAAAATTAGTTAAGCTAAACTTTCAAAATGAATCATAAGGAGCGTGGAGGCTATTTCTCTGTGTTGCCATGCAAAATGGACACTGCTTCTGTTTCCATTCATGAATTCCATCAGAGGGCACTTGAAGTTGGTTTGTTCCACAAGCAGTTTGGAAGGTGGAACAGTGGGGGAAAAAAAAGAGAGAGAGAGTTCACTGGAATCAAGAATGTTTCATCGCGGAAGATTTCATGGAGTAAATGAGACTTTAGGGACATTTGGATATATAGTTTCTAACATTTGGGGGGAAGAAAGGAGGTGCAGTTAAATTAAGGGGGATTCTCAAATAACAAGTGTGGGCAGCCAAGATTCTTTTTTACATGAAACTTTCCAAAACCTCCTGGGTTTCATGTGAAACTCTCTGAAATGATGAAAGTGGCTTTGGGGTGAATCATTTGATCCAAGATGGCCAGAATGAGCTAGAATAAAAAGGGAGAAACAGAGGCTTCCCCAGCCGCTGTTTGGATGGAGAACTTGTTTCAAATTATCATGCATAGCCTGAAGGGAGAGTGCTTCTGAACCCGACAAAACCTATATTCACGCAATGTGTCTTCTCACTCTGGCAACCTATCCGTACTTACAAACTCTTCTCATCCCAGTAGGAGAGAACCGTCCCCCATCAAGGTAGCAAAGGATAAAAACAGGACACTGTGGGGAGGACTGTAGTCAGTAACTCCTACACAAAAGACAAAGAACTGGCTATGGAACCAATTATCTCAATGTTTGGGGCTTCCCAGGTGGCACAGCAGTAAAGTATCTGCCTGCAATGCAGGAGAAACAAGAGACACTGGTTCGATCCCTGGGTCGGGAAGATTCCCTGGAGGAGGAATTGGCAACCCATTCCAGTATTCTTGCCTGAAAAATCCTATGGACAGAGGAGCCTGGTGGGCTACAGTCCATGAGGTCACAAAGAGTTGGATACGACTGAGTGTGAGTGCACATTTGTGCACATACACACACACACACACACACACACACACACACACACACATCTCAATGTTTACCCTCCCACAAGTAAATTTATACTGAGATCTCAGTGCCTCTGAGCTTTCCTTTCCTTAAAGAAGTTTATTACTTAAACATATTTCCTAATGTATTTCTAGGGATCCCCACAGGGCTCCACAAGTCAAGCATCACACCAGTCTTTTGTGCATAGCTCTGATTGGCCACATCAGGGCTCTACTGCCTCAGGTTGCCAGAATTTTCCAAGGAGGCTGGGCTGCACTGGGATTCCTCCTTCATTATCTCAGATGTTGTCATCATTTCCAAGGAGATGTGGAGAAGCTAGACACTTATCATCACTCCAGCTGAAAACCTGATTCCAAATGTTCCAAGACCATGGTGAGTCAGAACATCAACAGCTTGGCTCTAGTAAGTCTAATGACAGAAATCTGTATCTTTGCTTTTGTAAAATAAGGAGTGCATTTCCTCTGTCACAATGAGAAAAAATTGCTCAAGCTCTCAAACATTACAGAAATCTTAATTACACAATAATTTTGTCCCTGGGGTGCAAAATGCTCTTAGAAAGGAAGAATCAAAAAAAAAAATTGTATTTTTCAATCATCATGTCTAATACCAACACACCAATTCCCTCCAACAAAGGGCATGAGGGAAACATATATATCTATATCATCTATATCTGTGCTTGAGAACTCAGTTGCTCAGTCATGTCTGACTCTGCTATGCCATGGATTGTAGCCCACCAGGTTCCAATGTCTGTGGGATTCTCCAGGCAAGAATACTGTAGTGGGTTGCCATTTCCTCCCCAGGGGATCTTCCTGACCCAAGGATCGAACCTGCATCTCCTACATTGGTAGGTGGATTCTTTACCACTGTGCCATATCCATATCTATCTATATCTATTGGGGAATACACTCAGTAGACTGGAGTTCAGAAACAGTGCTTAAGAGTTGCACTGATAAATTTTCTAAAAAATAGAATATCAACCACTCAGATAAACTATCTGGAAAGAGTCCAGGAAGAGAAATGAGGCAAAAGAGAACTTTGTTCCCATTTTAGCCCTGCAGTTCCCAAACAATGTGCTGAGGTACCCTTGGTGCCTCAGTACTTTCACATAGACATGCATAGGGAAACACACTGTCACTTACTAAATACCATGTAAGCTATGACTTTTAAGCTGCTTGGATCTGAATTAACTTAATTAAAAAATTATTTGTACATAAAATTAAATGGAACTATTAGATATTTCTTTTGACCTAAGAAGACTTAAAAAAATTACCAGGACACAAAGGGTGTTGTGAAGAGAGTAAGTTAGGGAACCTCTGGTCTAGTCAGTGGATGATGGCTGGCATTCCTGTGCAAGAAAACCCAAATATAGNATTAGATATTTCTTTTGACCTAAGAAGACTTAAAAAAATTACCAGGACACAAAGGGTGTTGTGAAGAGAGTAAGTTAGGGAACCTCTGGTCTAGTCAGTGGATGATGGCTGGCATTCCTGTGCAAGAAAACCCAAATATAGCGAAGCCCTAGTCTTTGCATGGTTAGAAATAAGGTAATGCTTTTGCGAAACCTGATGTTGCTTACTGTGGGAAACTTTTATTTGTTTGCATATTTACACTGAAAAAAATTTTTTTCTAGTTTAATATAAATGGGAAATACATTCAACCAATGCATCTTCCTTTTTTCTTACTTTGTGTGTTCAGTTCAGTCAGTTCAGTAGCTCAGTCATGTCTGACTCTTTGTGACCCCATGAATCACAGCACGCCAGGCCTCCCTATCCATCACCAACTCCTAGAGTTCACCCAAACTCATGTCCATCGAGTCGGTGATGCCATCCAGCCATCTCATCCTCTGTCGTCCCCTTCTCCTCCTGCCCCCAATCCCTCCCNTGTGCCTTTTCCATCCTAAAGGGGATGCAACTTGTATATTGGCCCATATCTGTTAAGTGTGGTTTTATAAAGCCTAACATAATTACAATCTGGTCCTTTTCAGAAAAAAGTTTGTCAATCCCTGCCTAGAGGAGTACAGTTTTTATATAGGCCAGTGGTTTATTTTTTTTAGAGAGAGTAAGCACCCTAAGGATTTCACTCCTTTTGTCCCCAGAGTGAAGCCCTATAGGAGGAAATGCATAAAAGAAGGAAGAAAATCCTGCAGTCCTGTTCTGAACTCCCATCATCCCACAGGGTCCTCATGGTTGTTGACTCAGGAGGTAGAGTTCTCCTGGTCAACGAGCCTCTTATACTCTGCATGTGCCATCTTTGGCAATTACATCTGCATCAGGCAATTACAGATAAGTTAAGTCATGCCAGTTACATCAGATATGGGACCACAATCAAAAAAAATCCTCAAGGACTTCCCAGGTCCATGGGAGAAAAAAAAAAAAAAAAAGACTTTCAAAGAAATCCAGGTAGTTAAAACATTGCCATATGAAAAAGTCTCAAGACCTACAGGGATTTCACCAACTTCAAATGGTTTGGGGGTCACAGTGTCTACTCTTCTCTATTGCATTCGTCTCTCATTATTCTCACTTTTCCCATTTTCCACCTCCTGTCTCTTTTTCTCAGCGTGCTGTTTTTCCCATAAGTATCCTCACCAGTGCGTCTCCCGAAAGTCCGTTCCTGCGTTTCACTTTCCCACATGTTGCATTATAGTAACTCCCCTACATACAAACCTTCAAGTTGCCAACTTTCAAAGTGCAAACGTGCGATCGTATGATCAACCATGGAAGTTAGTTCAAGTGTCTGGTGTACACTGTCACGTGCGTGCATCCTCTAAAGTGGTTGTGCTTTTGTGTACTCAACTGTATGGAACTGCATAGGGTACGGTAGTACAGCACCTTTAATTCAAGCCCTGGATGTCTGGAAGCAAGCACAAAAGCAGTGATGTAGCTCATACTGCTAAGAGGCACCAGGTGGTAACAATGAAAACAAAAGTGAAAATGATTAAGAGAGTGGAGCAAGGCGATAAGATGGTAGATCTCTCTCATTCTTGTAACAAGGAGCTTACTAATGAAAACCTGATGAAAATGGAGGCCCAGAGATAGGACAAAAAGAGACAGGAGGAAGAAGAAGTAACTGAAGAACCGATGAGATTCACAATGCAGGAAATAGCAAGAGGATTTTCTTTATTAGAGGAAGGAGTGTTAGTTTTTGAGACACAGGACCCGAACACAGAACAGCACACAGAGGTTGCAGCAGCCGTTCAGAATGCAATCCAGCGCTACTCTGTCATCTATGATGAGAAAAAAGAAAAGATCTACTACCCAGACATCCCTGGGTCATTTTTACAAGAAATGAATCCAGCAAGGAAGAAACCAGAACCTGTGCCATCAACATCAGGCGTGAGTGAAATTGCAGCGTTCCCTCCGTCTCTGACTGCTGACGACCCTTCAGCTCTACCCTCTCCCACTTCCTCCCCCTCATCCAATCAGTAACTCTTCTTGCCTGTTCACTCAATGCCAGCCCCTGTTTGCCAGCCATTGTACTGCTATACTTTTCAAGGTTCTGTACTGTAAGATTTAAAAGTGTTTCATTTTTTTTTGTATTATTTGTGTGAAAAGCATTATGAACTTATTACAGCCTGGTACTATATAGCCAATTGTGTTAGCTGGGTACCTAGGCTAACTTCGCTGGACTTACAGCCATGCTCTCAGAATGGAACTCGTTCATAAGTAAAGGATACTGTATTCTACATTCCCCACCCGCCTTTGATCTCCAGACACAGTTAGAAAAATTAGTGAATTAGAAAAATAGAACAACCAGGTTCTATTCCAAACTTTGCCACTCTCTAGCTTGGCATCTTAGGGATATCTTTTTATTCTGTGGGTGTTAATATTNTTAGAAAAATTAGTGAATTAGAAAAATAGAACAACCAGGTTCTATTCCAAACTTTGCCACTCTCTAGCTTGGCATCTTAGGGATATCTTTTTATTCTGTGGGTGTTAATATTAACCGGTAACTGAGTAGACTGACCCCAAGTCTCTAAGGCAAAAATTTGTAGGTAAGATAAAAATAAGCTTATTTGTTTCTCCACAAAAAAGCAACAAGTAACAGGTGTTTTATGAAGCTATCCATGCAACATTTCACAGCAATGCACCAGATGTATATGGCCAGATTATCTGCAGAGCTGCCAAGAAGATGCACAAAGATATCTCCGTTAAGGACTACAAAGCACACACTAATCTCTTCTAGCCATATTGCCAGACATACTTCTAGAGCCAAGAAAATTGGGTCTGATTTAACATAACCCACGAGCCCTATTTTCTAAGAAAATATATTCTGTAGACTACTAAAGTAGATAATTTTATATAATTATTTAATATTATATATAATTCTAAAATATGCCAAATCTGTTATATACTATTTGTTTTCATTTTGTCCCATATCTGGCAACTGAGAGTCATCCCCATCCACTTTTAAGGTAGATCCAGCTTCCTGAAGTCCAGCCAGGGCTTAACTCAAGGATCGCCAATTAGTTGGAGAGGAGTTCAGATAATGGCTTCTCTATCCCATGAAAAACATCTGTCAAACTGAATTGCATCAAAGGTAACAGAATGTTGTGTAATACCGAAATTCCATAGTGAAACAACCTTATGCTCCCTGAGTTTCAAGGATCCCTCATTCCTTTTATTCACTACTGGGACAATGGAAAAGACTATTTTGTAGAAGACTTTTTCAACTATGGAGAAGTTGAAGACGATACAGGACTGGACTATGGTGCTGGCAATGGAAATATGAAGGAAAAGACAGAAGTGAGAGAAGCCAGGAATGAAAATATGTTAAGGACCTACCTGTCATCTAAATCTCAAGAGCAAAAGATAAATATTCCAGTGATGATGCAATCTTTCCAGCTTGAATGACTGAATGCTTTATTCCACTGGCAAATAGGGAAGGGAACAGGAGACCAAGCATAGAAAAAATTAATAAAAACTATTATTTTAAAAGTAAAATAAAGAACCAAATCAACACTAAGTTGTGTTTTTTCATTAATGTGGGGGTGATAGGAAACGAATAGACAGATTTTATAATTTTCTTAAGTTATTGAAAATTTTCCTTTCTGACTCCTACTGTGAAACTACCCTAAAACTCCCAGACTACAGCTCATATTTTAAACTATATTCCTTGGGCATGGTCACCAAGAGAGAAAAAAAAAAGAAATAAAAAAAGAAACATTCAATGAATTAAAATAACAAAGCAAGTGCCATGTAATGGTAGCCAAAATACCAAAAAACACCAAAGAGAGAGTCAAAAAACAAGTCAATATACTAAAGACTTTAAGGAATAGAACTGAGAAAAGGTGATTGCATTTGCAATTAGGTTACTGGATCAGTTCAGTTGCTCAATCATGTCCTACTCTTTGCATCCCCATGGACTGCAGCACACCAGGCCTCCCTGTCCATCACCAACTCCTGGAGTTTATTCAAACTCATGTCCATTGAGTCAGTGATGCCATCCAACCATCTTATCCTCTGTCATCCTCTTCTTCTCCTGCCCTCAATCTTTCCCAGCATCAGGGTCTTTTCAAATGAGTCAGTTTTTCACATCAGGTGGCCAAAGTATTGCAGTTTCAGCTTCAACATCAATCCTTCCAATGAATATTCAGGACTGATTTCCTTTAGGATGGACTGGTTGGATCTCCTTGCAGTCCAAGGGACTTGCAAGAGTCTTTTCCAACAAACAATTCAAAAGCATCAATTCTTTAGCA
>SJYV01004636.1:553537-583208 GCA_006410875.1 Neotragus pygmaeus
GGTGGTGGTGGGGAGGGAAGAGTTAATAGAGAGGGGATATGTGTATACCTATAGCTGATTTACACTGTCGAACAGCAGAAACTAACACAACGTTGTAAACAATTATCCTTCAATAAATATAGAAATAAAAAGAAAATTATTTTGTGGGTCAATCAAGAGATTGAAACCCCCTGAAATTCACAGAAATGATAAGGATATTTTTATCCTGATATAAAAAGGAGTCTCAAGTTGCCATACTTAGATATTAAAATGAAGGATGACTGTCAAAATCTAAAGAATTGGCTGACTCTTAGGCAAAAATACTTTAACAATTTGAGTTTTCACTTTTGTGATCAATACTGGCAACAGATGCCTGTTCTGGACTTATTTGATGTCATTTGAGAGTCATCATGGAATTCCTCTCTACTTAAAATTATCTCCCTATACTTCCTGAATGCTATAAATCAGAGATTAATTTGGGGCTATCAACTATTCCCACATTGGTATAAAAATTAGTTCAAACAAGTTGCCTTTCCTGAGATTATCTGAAAATTTTGATGGGAGGAAAGAGGAGAAAGAAAAGAGAAGCTGGGGTTTCCCTGGTAGCTCAGTGGTGAAGAATTCACCTGCCAAGCAGGAGACAAGGGTTTGGTCCCTGGTCTGGGAAGATCCCACATGCCTCAGGGTAACTGAGTCCACACACCATAATTACTGAGCCCACAAGCTGTAGAGCCCACGCTCTGCAACAAAAGCTGCCACTGCCGTGAGAAGCCTGAGCATCAACAGCTCCGCTTGCCACAACTAGAGAAAGCCCATGCAAAGCAGCGAAGAAGATCCAGCACAGTCAACAATAAATAATTTTTTTTAATTTTTAAAAAAGGAAAGAGAAGCCAGAAGATGCAGACCCCACCCAAGGCAAAGAGAAGGTTTTGAGTCCATCCAGCGGCACTGATGCCACAGTACTGGAGGTGACAGGGAGAGTAAGAAAAGGCAAAACTGATCCAGTGACAAAGATCATTCCACTTATTTAGAAGTTTTGCCTAGATTCAGATTTGTCTCAAACTATCTATTACCTGTCTTAAAAAAAAAAAAAGAATTTTTGCCACTCTCTAGTTTTCCAAGGTCATTCTTAAATGTTTGTTTTAGCTGTCTGATCTCTTTTTCTTTCCTTCTCTAGATATGGAAACAAGCAGGAAAATGGTTAAATTTAAGCCATAGGAAAAGAATGTGATGCTTACAGTGTGAGTCATCAGCTACTTGGCATTATGATGCCTCAGTCTTAGAATCTGACCACATTTTTCCTGGAAGCTAGTTTCTCTTTAGTTCATAGACAATCCGTCCATAGACTGTGAACTCTTCAATAATTACATTCAGAGGATGGGCTCTGAGACTCATCCAAGAAGGAGAGGGTCACATTGTCTTCAGAGCTTAAATTCTCACCTCAGCTATTTATTTGCTCTGAATAAAGTCTGTAGGATTAGAAAAGAAACCACTCACTCTCTCCCAAAGAAGCTTTTTCTGTTACAGCAATATGTCTGAGCCCTTGTCTTGAATTTTAATGGTTATTAATCTCTCTATGATTGTCTGGGTTGGTCCCAATCCTCTCCAAGGGGAAAAGAAAGTAAAAAAATGTTAAGCAATGATAAAGCTACCACTAGAACAGGTGTGTGTGAGCAAATTATACCCCTTGGTCCAAATCTGCCCTCTTGCCTCTTTTTAGCAGGTTTTATTAGAACACAGATATGCTTGNTCCTCTCCAAGGGGAAAAGAAAGTAAAAAAATGTTAAGCAATGATAAAGCTACCACTAGAACAGGTGTGTGTGAGCAAATTATACCCCTCGGTCCAAATCTGCCCTCTTGCCTCTTTTTAGCAGGTTTTATTAGAACACAGATATGCTTGTCTGTTTACATACCGATTGTGGCTGCTTCCACGCTACAATGGCAGAACTGATCAGTTATAACAGAAATTGTATGGCCTTTGAAAGCAAAAATAATTGCTCTTTAGCCCTTTATAGAAGAAAATTTGTTAACTCCTGACTGCAGCATTTCACCTTCCACTATTTCTTGTTGCTGTTTAATCGCTAAGTCAAGTTCAACTCCTTATACCCCATGGACGCCAGGCTTCCCTGTCTTGCACTGTCTCCCGAAGTTTGCTAAAATTCATGTCCATTGAGTTGATGATGCCATCTAACCATCTCATCCTCTGCCACCCGCTTCTCCTCCTGCCCTCCTCCTAGCTGAAGCGTAGATGAAATATAAATATTTGAGGACTCCTCAGAGTTGCTCAGACCATGGTCAACTTGGTGATTCTCTTACTTCCTTTTGACCATTTTGAACAGAGGACAGGGCTTCTAGAAATCTACAGATCGTCAGTGGAGTAAGTTCCAAACATTACACAAGCTCTTCAAAGAGTTTCAACTATTCCTTAGCCAGCTTGAAGCAACACATTGTTATTACGAGGGAGAATTTTGACTCAGTGCAGCAGAGCAAAAGGTATTAGTCACATCCGCACCACAGGTATTTATAACATTGCTACTGTTGCGGTTCAGTCACTCAGTCGTGTCCAACTCTTTACGACCCCATGGACTGCAGCACACCAGGCTTCCCTGCCCTTCACTATCTCCTATAATTTGCACAAATTCATGACCATTGAGTCTGTGATGTCATTCAACCATCTCATCCTCTGTTGCTCTCTTCTTTTGCCTTCAATCTTTCCCAGCATCAAATTTCAAAACCTTTTAAACCACTTTAGCTTAAAGTGCATTTCAAATGCAGTTTTGACTAAAGACCAACATTCAAAAAAAATTTTTTTAACACATAAATTAGAGAACAATTCCATCTCGTAACATCTCTAATTATACTTGGTGGTGTCAGACTTTCTCACTCATTGAACATCTTCCAGGAACAACTCCCCTGATGATCACAATCTGAAATCTTCCCACAAAGTAAAAAGAGTAATATTCTTAAAAATAACATTCTTCTTTTATATAAAACATTAATATTTTGAGTTGTGAGCTCTCTCTATTTTATAGAACAGAAATAAGGTTAGAGTATGAGATAAATAAATTTTGAAAAATATTTTTACATTCCAACTGACAGAATTTTCTAAGGTTTTTAGTTCCAATCATCTAAAATTTTAATACCAAGACTTCACTCAAGATAGACACTGCTGTGTCTGACTTTTTCTTATGTTCTCATGTCTGGTTTTTACTTGTTTCTAAAGGCTATTTCAGACCAACATGAACGTGTGAGACAGCCCATAGTTTGTAATTTCTGTACTCATTATACGCTGTATCAAACATATTGTCAGGCTTAAATATTCAGAGTTACTTAAAAGTCTAAGAAACTTATTTTAAAATAATTTATAAACACTAGGTTTACAGAACCTTTAATTCCATGTGCCTTGCATATCTAAATTTAGCAAACTATAAAACAGCAGTTCCCACTGGTTTCCAAAGATGATCCAGTGCAGAGTTGGCTATCTTTCCAAGGTGATATGCCAAATCCTAATATTTTCACTTCTTGCCTTAGGAGAGTTTGTTATTAGAGTTTGCAAAGGATTTTTTGTGTGTGTTTAAGAACCTCTTAAGACTGGTGCAAAGCACTAATTTTGGATGTGGCAGAAACGGTTTAGTGTTGATCTGTAAAGTCCTTCTACATGTATTATCTCATTCATTTTGGAGGAAAGAGTATTGCTATTACCCCTTTTCCACAGATGTGGGATGTGAGTTCCAAGAGTGTAAGATATGGGTCATGCAGCTGGAAGGATATAGTTAGAGTTCAAACCCATGCCTTCAAGCTCCAAGATCAGATCTTGCAAACAGAAAGAAAATGGTGATTAGAATCTGGACAGATATCAGTAGTCAAAGCCAAATAGGCAAACTGTGCTCATCTGAACTAAATTTTGGCTGTAACTGCAGCAAAGGCAGGTTGCTATTTTTGTTGTTTAAGTCACTCAGTAATGTATTTTCAACTCTTTTCGACCCCATGGACTGTAGCCCATCAAGCTCCTCTGTCCTGGAGTGGATTTCCATTGCCTTCTCCAGGGGATCTTCCCAACCCAAGGATCAAACCCGAGTCTCGTGCATTGACAAGCAGATTCTTTCCTACTGAGCCACCAGGGAAGCCCATAAAGGCAGGTTATGCTGTAGATTTAAAGCTAGGGAAAAAAAGACACACATCATAACAATATAAATATGGGAAATACAGTAAAACACAATACTTAATATACAGTTGGGAAATCAGGGAACCCTCAGAAGTTGAAAGAAAAAACAAAGTTGATGACCAAAGCCCGAGAAGACAGTCAGAAAGTTAGAGTAATTAGGAGAGCAAGGGAAGACAGCAGAAAATCTTAGATTCCTAAGCTTCCAGGGACTATTTTATTGCAAGAAAGTTGCTAGGTACTGAGCATACACAGTAACAGCTTAGCCCTTCACAATTTCATAATATTGTAGAAGAGAGAGAAATATAGGCAAATAATTACTACAAAATGCTATAAATCATAAAGGAAAAGCACATACAAAATTCTGTGAAAGCACTGGGAAGAAATTATATAATGACACAATGAGATAATAACCACCTTATACCAGAAGCTTTCATCTCATCCTGACCTGTGCAGAATGAGGAGGCAGTGGCTGGACTGAAGTGTGTGGAGCACAATGGTTGAGAACTCTCAGCTGGTGTGTGGATGAAGGAGGCCTACAGGAATCTCGTTGCAACAAGTTAATAACCAGCTGAGACAGAATAAGTCAGGAAAGCACAGAGGTTAAAAGACCCAGGGGTCAGAAAATTATGTTCCCAGGAATATTCCTCCTGGACATGGTCTGATAGATGATGCCAGAGAGGCCAAGACAAGCTCCTCCCACTTTACAATTTTGCTTCAGATCAATTCTGCTGTTAATGAACTGGGAGGACTATATAATATATTGGCCAAGCCTGCAATGGAGAGCAAAACAAAGATCTGCTGATAATTATTCAGGAAAATGAACGGTCATCTTAGATCTGACTCTGCCTGTGGGAATGTGGCCAAGATATCTTTCTGAGCTTTCATTTAAGGGGGAGTGAAATATCCATCTTTTGAGCTGAAAGCTTTTGAAAGAAAGAAAGAAAGAAGTGAGGGAGGGAGGGGTAAAGGGAGGAAGAGTAAAGGAAGGAAGGAAGCTATGTGAAATGCCTGGTTTATTGTGGGCAACCCAACAAATACTATTGATAAGTAACTAAAATAAGCTAAGATCTGTCCCACTTTTAACTTTGGCCTTATGTCAGTACACATTAACGGAAAGTAGAGATAAGAGTAATCATGACTTTTATTTATTGCTTTCTTCATATTTATTTATTTATTTGGCTGCATCGNCTTCTTTGGTGTATTCTTCACTCCATTACAGATATCTTTTTTTTTTTCTTTTGATGCTCAAATTGTCCCTTCTTGGCCCCCGGGAAAACCCTTTTGAGTTAGCCCCTGAGTCCTTTTCATACAAACTGGCAGTGTCTGAGAGCTCTCGTACTTACCTCATAACATTTTTATGGATTAGAAAATTAATAGGCATGAAAATCTCATTATTTCTGTTTGTCTGTTATTTTTGTTGAGCGAGACTGAACTAAGCTTTACCCTCTCCCTTTTTGAAAAGAAAATTAATAGTATATGCCTGCTTATATGGAGAAAGAGCACTTCTGAACAAATGGTTTGTGCTTCTTCAAGCTCTTCAGAAGCTTTAATTTACATTCTCACAACTGACAATTACAGAGCAACGCAGCTTTCTGTCTCTCGTATCTTCTCACTACTGCTTGTTGAAGGACAGGTGTCCTTGAATGTTGGTAAATAAGGATCCAGAAGAAGAAATTGAAAGGAATCCTAGACCAAAATGTAGGTCACCTGTTTGCAGACTGAAGTGCACACCCCTTACCTCTCAAGCCCCTTCTCCCAGGACAGCTGTGGAAAGTTCTGGGCAGCCCTGCTCCAGGAATTCTGTTCCTGGGCCCCTTGTTGTGAATGGCGACTCCTGGAATGATGCCCCGCCACTCCCCTTTCCGTGCTGTATAGTAGTCTGCATCTGATTTCTGATCTGTATCCCCCACGCTTGAATGTACCTCTAGAGCAGGAATTTTTGCATATTTTATTTACTGCTGTATCCCTGGTGCCNCATGCCCCTGGAGAGAACCCGGAGAGAGCCCTCCTGGGGCTGCAGGGGCTTGGAGGTCCCCACCTCCTCGGCCTCCAGCGTCGGTCCCTCCGGGTGGACCTTGAGGAAGGGCAGGGGTCCCAGGATGAGGCCGCTCTGGCCGGCTGGGGCCGTCTTCTGGGTGGATTTTGTGTGTCTTCCCATGTGCTTGCCCGAGATGGCACGGGGTATGGGGTATGCCATGGATTACACGCTCACTTGGACCTTCACCCATGGGTGGGGCCTGCTGTTGAGACCCGGCTCTTAGGCACCTCAGGCAGAGCTCCGGCTGTGGGCGTTGCAGGGAGGAGGCCTGGGGGTGCTCCCCCAGGGTGCCAGCACCTTCCTCTCTCTTCCTGGTTAGTGTCTCACCTCTCACCTAGTCCCTGCTGCACAGAGTGAGTCAGGTCAGGGACCTGGGGCCTCCAGGGCTGGCCTCACAGGTGTGCCACATGTGGTCAGAGCCCGACCTGGCTGTAGCCGTCTGCTCTTCCTGTCCTGGGCTCCTCCGTGACTCTGGAACAGGCCTGCTGCATTTCATCCTGGACTCAGCATGCAGGGTGACAGCGAGTCCTGGGCCCTCCAGGGTGTCTGCTGCGCTCCTGGGCCAGCCCCTGGACGCCCAGGCACGCATGACCCAGCATCTGAGCCTGGCCCGCCCCTCGGCCTGGAGCCCAGCCCCAGGGGCTCGCGTGCCCACTTCCGCCCTCCCGGCCTTGACGGGCCTCCCCCGCCCAGCGCTGCCAGTGCCTTTGCGTCTCTGTGTCGCTGGGACCTTTGCACAAGCTGCTTGCCTCCTTGCGCCTGCCGACCGGCTGGAAGGCAGCCCCACGATGCGGGGACAGTGTGCGGCTCCTAGAGCCCGGGATGGCGCCTGTGTGTGCGCACGCCCACTCCAGGAGCATGGCTTGGGAGCTTGTGGGCTTGAAGTGTGTTTGGAAGCTGTGTGCACACGTGAGTGGCATGGGTGTGTCTGTGAACTTGTGCTGCTGGTGACACGCCTCTGGGCAACAGGCCGGGGTTCTCCCCCCCCCACCACATCCGCCCCCAGGACCTCAGGCACCACAGTACCACCTCCCTCCTGGGCTCTGGCACCCAGACAGAGAAGGGGGTGCACATGGGCCCAGAGCATAAGGGGGGACCTTAGCCTGGGAGGGGTCCGTGGAGGACAGGCACAGTCCGGAGGGGCTGGCCTGGAGCCAGNCTCAGTTGTGTCCGACTCTTCGTGACCCCATGGACCGCAGCCTACCAGGCTCCCCTGTCCACCGGATTCTCCAGGCAAGATTACTGGAGTGAGGTGCCATCGCCTTCTCTGAGGTCCTTACGCATCTGGCCTTAGTTGGGGACAAGGAGTTCCACATTTGTGAATTTACCAGATAAATGGTTTAAGAAATGGCAGACTCTATAAGCAGATCATATTCAAGGGACCACGTGACTCATGATCTGAATTAAATCCATGTAAGAAGAAAGTAGGAATCATAGAAGGTAAAGAAAATTAAGTCCTCAAGAATTCCTAAAGAGATTGTGGGGAATTCTGGGTTTCCTAAAACACACAGAGATTTGAGCAAATAGTGTGTGAATCTCAAATGAAGCTATGGCTTCCAGATAAACCTGATCATGAAGAAAGCTGCAAAACTGGGACTAGAATCCAGGTATTTTCAATCAGTCAGTGGCTCTTTCCAAAAATCATTTTACTCTTCACCTGTATAAAAATGTGCTCCTTGAATTTGTCCAAGATCGAGGGGAATTTTAGAACGTAACTGTATAAAGGACAGGAGTTGTGCTCTAAATACATATACATGCAGGTGGCGTGTGGGTTTCCCAGGTGGCACTAGTAGTAAAGAACCTGTCTGCCCATGCAAGAGTTGTAAGAGACGTGGGTTCAATCCCTGGGTTGGGAAGATCCCTGGAGAAGGAAATGACCACTCATTCCAGTATTCTTGCCTGGGAAATCCCACCCGGCTATATAGTCCATGGGGTCATGACTTAGCAACTTAACAACAACAGGAATGCTTTATAATGCACAGCAGGGCTTTCCTCCTTCTGCATGATCACGACTAATCAGGGCCCTTCCACAGCACAGGCAGCCGAGGAAGAAGAACCGTTCAGGGCCAAACCAGGCTTGTTCCCACTTGCCACGTAGGTGAGGAGCAGTCCCACTGCCAGCTGCCCTGAGAGTGACTCCGTTTGTCCCGCCCCCTATCACAGCCCCAGGCCATGCCCACACCTCTCCAAGCCCAACTGCAGGCCTTCTTAAAGGACCCGGAGGCCCCAGTGTTACCTGGCAACCGCGCACCTGTGAGTTAGGTCAGCCAGGCGTGCTAATCTGTGTGTTCGGGCTTGCTGGCTCTGGACGTATTCTTATGCTCCCTTATTATAGCTCACTCCCCCAGCTCAGAGAGAAGAACGGAGCTGATTGTTTTCCTTCTCGGTTTCCTAGAGACAACAGATCCTCTGATTAGCTCTATGTTGAATGTGCAAAAAGGCTAAGGCATACACCACAGCGTTAACCTTGAAAATGTAGCTTTCAAACAAGTGTCCGGTTTTATTTTGGGAACTGTATCTCTGCTAGGAAAGCAGCTCCTTAACTTGGAAGATTTAAGAACTCTGAAAAATAAATTTTTAAAAATTTTAAAGGAAAAATTATTTAATAATTAGGCTTTGGGGGGTTTTTACTTAATTTCTGTGTCCCTTCAGCCCCTTCCCACCAGAAGAGGTTCCTGGCATCAAAATTTCAAGGGAGATTTAACGAAAGGCTCTGGGACTAGCCTTCTGACCATTCCAATGAGCTGCATTGGTGCATTGGGGTTTGACCAGCTGTAACCCTCCTATGTGNCCTTCAGCCCCTTCCCACCAGAAGAGGTTCCTGGCATCAAAATTTCAAGGGAGATTTAACGAAAGGCTCTGGGACTAGCCTTCTGACCATTCCAATGAGCTGCATTGGTGCATTGGGGTTTGACCAGCTGTAACCCTCCTATGTGAGAAGGAAATGGCAACCAACTCCAGTGTTCTTGCCTGGAGAATCCCAGGGACGGGGGAGCCTGGTGGGCTGCCATCTATGGGGTTGCACAGAGTCAGACACGATTGAAGCGACTTAGCAGTAGCAGCAGCAACCCTCCTATGTACCCAGAGTTCCTGTTCCTGGCATCGAACCCTGACATTGATCTCACTTTCTGTCTACTGACCTCTCTCCTCTACGACACCATTTTCTGGAAGCAGATGAACATCTGTAAGAACAGAGAACCAGGCTGCTACAGGGCCTCCTCCTTCCATTGCCCCAAAGGGAGTAAATCTGGGCAGGGCAGGACCTACCCAGATGTGGATGTGTGTGCTGCTGGGGCAACCTCAATAAATATTTTGTAAACGTTTTCTCAGTCCACCTTAGTGCATTAAGAAAATGCACTGTTCCTTTTTTCTTTTCAGTACCATATCCCTAGCCTTTTAGTTTCAGGCATGGATTAAGGTTTAATAAAATCAGACTTCCCTTGCTATCTAGTTTTCTTTTCTTTTCTCTGACTGTTCCCCCACCACTGGTTTCTTTCATGTCTCATTCTCCTCACATATCACTTCTCATCTTATCCCATTTCTCTTTGCTCTGCTCTCTCCTCTGTCTTATCTATCCTTATCCCATTCTACAGCCATTGACTGCTTGGGCTGAAAATGGCCAAGTTAAGATGTTCAAGCTTTCATGAAAGGCGTTTTCTGAACCATCCTGTTTGATCAAAAAGCTGGAATGTAGGGATTTCCCTGGTGGTCCAGTGGCTAAGACTGTATTCCTAACACAGGGGGTCTGGGTTTGATCCCTGATCAGGGAACTGGATCTCACATGCCAACACTGAGAGTTAGCATGCTGCAATTAAATATCCCACGCACTGCAATGAAGACTTGGCACAGCCAAATAAATAAATAAATAATTTTTTTTTTTTTTTTTTTTTAAAGAAAGCTGGAACATAAAGGAAGCCAAAATGTGAAGTAAGCCAGGAATCCAGTGGCTTCCAAGACTTCTTTTTAGGATCAGGCAATCCTCGTTGTGCAGACGCAAATACTGGTTGTTATTGCCCTAATAAATTTCATTTCTCCTATTTGGGGGGCCATGGCTGAATTACCCTAATCCCTTAAATCTTCTGTTGTTAAATTTTGCCCCTAAGAGTGTTTGTTTCCCAGCCACTTTACAGACTTTACCTCCAGGTTCAACCCTCAAAGGCTCTCAACTACTAGAACAGAAGGTGAGCTATTAGTCCAGGCTCCTTTACAAATGCCTGAGCACAATAATGGAGAAGTCAAGGTCACTCTGAGTTTCCTTCCTTTTCTTCCTTCCTGCCTTCTCACAAACACTCAGACTTCTAGTCAAGAAAACTGTTACATTGAGATTGTTGATTTTCAAATGTGTTACTTTAAAAAAAAATGTAAGTGTAGGAATAGAATAATAAACAGGCTGTTTTTTAAGAAAACAAAATCTCTCCCTTTAGGGGTCTTTTGTAATTTACTTCATTTTCCAACACCAGTATTTTGCAAACCTGTTTCTCTCTTGCAATCTCATTTGGGGGATTTTTCTCCTTGCTGATAGGGTTGATTATGCTTTGAGTTTTCTTGTTTGAATAAGAAACATTTACATGTTTTATGTGCTGTGTGTGTGTGTGTATATATATATATTTTTTTTTTAAAGAAATCATTAGCAGTGCTGAAAGTTAATAGTCTTAGAATGTATAACATAATATACTGCGATGTCACTGATAGAGTGAAAAAGATTTAACATAGGACTCAAGGGGAGAAAGTATAAACAGTATGAAACTATTACTACTCCAACTAGTTCTGAAAGAGCTCAATGTGAAACCAAGCAGAAAATGATCATCCCACACTATAAATATAAAGCACTAAAAAAGACAAAAGCTCTCCAGCATTGTGAAAAATCCATAAATAAAAAGCACCCCCCAAAGCATTTGCTGGCAAAAGTATTTAGTGTGGCAATAAAAAAGAGTATTTGTTTTCTTTATATTAAGTGAATTTTTATGGAATCTGTACAATTAAACACTACATAAGAACATAAGAATTAGTTACGTTTGGCACCTAATTGAGACTAGAATCAGGAAAATGCAGAATTTGAAGAGGTTGTGTGCCTTTACTCAGTACAGTCAAGGTTACTTGTAATGTCTTGTTAAATGAAAAATGCTCCATACTGAAAAAAAATTCATTTTTTAACATGTACACATCAACACACAATATAAAACTATTTCATGGCTTTATATATTGCACACAAATGTTTCAGTACAAACAGAATAGCATCTTGAGGCAGGGCTCTATACTCCAAGAGATAATTCTACCAGGCCAATCTTCATATCAAATGTATTTAAGAAACATATTAGTATTTCATTTTATTTTGTTGCTATTCATTAGACTACACGAGAAAGAGTGGCTTAAAAAAAAAATTATTTACCTATTTGGCTGTGCTGGGTCTTTGCTGCTGCATGTGGGCCTTATCTAGACTCTGGGAGTGGGGGCTACTCTCTAGCTGTGATGAGCGGGCTTCTCATTGAGGTGGCTTCTCTTGTTGCAAGAGCATAGACTCTAGGGTGCTCAAGGGCTCAGCAGTTGTGACTCTGGGGCTTAGATGCCCCTTGGCATGTGGGATCGAACCCCTATCCCCTGCATTGGCAGGAAGATTCTTAACCACTGGACCATCATCAGGGAAGTCCCCAAACAGCAGCTTTTTTAAAGACAGAGTTACCTCTTCTCAGCTAAAAGAAAAATCACAGTAGTCCCAACACTACATATGAAGCACTTTAGAAACAAACAGTAGAGAATTTACACATAATATCATCTTGATTCATCAAGTCAAAGATTTCCAAGCCTTAGCCAGACATTAGGGATCATAGTGTTAATAGTGAACCTAATAATAAAATAATAATAAAAGTAATTTTGCCTTATGTATGTTTGTACTTCCATGAGTCCAAGAGACGAAAGTGTGTGGACCAGCTGCTTCAGTCTGTAGGAGACAGAGGTAACTAGTACATCCTGATGGGCAAGATGCTGGTATGAAGACACAGTATCTTTGCCCCCACCCCAGTATCTTTAGCAAAAGGGTTGTTAATGCAACATCAGGTGGAATCACGTGCCCTTCTAATGTCTAGACTGTAGCTCAGATGGTAAAGACTATGCCTGTAATGCAGGAGACTCAGGTTTGTTTCTGGGGTTGGGAAGACCCCGGAGAAGGAAATGGCAACCCACTCCAGTATTCTCGCCTGGGAAATCCCATGGACAGAGGAACCTGGTGCATCCATGGGGTCACAAAGAGTGGAATGCAACCGAGAGACTTCTTCCCCTCCAATGTATGGATTGCCCCAGGGCACTTTGAAAGGGAAGTATTACCACTATTTACAGTGTAAACTGGACTATTTACAGTTTCCAATAATTGCCTGAAAACAAAAAATCCACTAAGAATAGCAATCTCAGATGGATTTAAACTAATAGTTAAAGACAGTACAGAACTTGATCCATTGATAATAGTTTGCCTGCTGCAAAAGAAAGGTTCTTAACTCACCCAAATCCACTTGTTTTTACAAGTCTCTTCTCTCTGAGAGTGAGAACTTTTGAGGGACTATATACTTGGTTATCTCAAAGATTAAATCAAGCGGTGTCACTATACAATTTGTCAAGAACTTACAAATTACATATATTAGCCTCTGGAATGCCCACAACAACCTCTGAGAAAGGTAGCTCTATCATCTCTTTATAGACCGGAAACTGAACAAAGAGACTTCAGCAACTTGCCAGAGGTCAGAAAGGCACTGAGTGGTAAAGCCAGGACTCCAAGTTCAAGTCTTCTACTTACAAAGCTAGTCTTTTTCTCTCTCTATGCCAGTGCCTGTCTCAGGAACTTGAAAATGCCCTTTACACAACAATGGTGTGGAAAGTCTTATGATCTATAATGATTCTCCAAGGAAGGAGGAAGATTAGGGCAGATTTAAAGTTGATTCCAGGTTTCAAAGGTACAGAGCTAGGAGGATTTCTCTTGTATTCACAAAAATAGAGACCTCCTAGAGAGAAGCCGGGTTTTGGAGGGAAAGAGGATAGGTATATTTTTAAACTCAGCGTTCAAACAATTTGTATGTTATATACATGGTTGGAGGTGGTCTACAGAGAGCTCAGAAAAGAGGGTGAGAATTAGGCTGAGGTCCCTCAGAAGCTAGATGAGATCCACCAAGGAAACAACTACACATGGAGAAGGGCTGTGAGCAGAATCTCAGGGAAATATGGAGGAGGGTAGGGGACGAGCACATCTCTTCCAGAAAGATGGGAAAAGTAAAGTCTCATTTCAAAGAATGGAAAAAACAGTGAAAGATCACTCCTTCCTCAAAGATAAAAATGAAAAAGATTTTAGTAAAGGCATAAAGAAATCGTGACGTGCAAGCAAAAAGGGTCAAGAAAGTGCAGTCCCTGATGGCACTAGTGGTAAAGAACCTATTTGCCAGTGCAGGAGATGTAAGAGCCATGGGTTCGATCACTGGGTCGGAAAGATCCCCTGGAGGAGGGCATGGCCACCCACTTCAGTATTCTTGCCTGGAGAAACCCATGGACAGAGGAGCCTGGTGGGCTACGGGGCCGCAAAGTGTTGGACATGACTGAAGTGACTTAGCATGCGCACACACGCATGTCTACATAATCCCAATGCTCTCATTAAAGATAAACTTAATATTCTCAAAAGTAAAATTTGGGGACATTTACCACGGGCAAGTTAGAAGAGTGGACCTGGAGCTGAATAAAAGCGAAACTGATCTGCAGGGAGGACCTAAGTGCTGTCAGATGAACCGAACATGTAGCAGGAAAATAATCATTGCAACCAGAATTTCTCTCCAGAGCAGAGAAATAGAGGAATTTAACCAGGTTCAGGAGTTAACAAGAAACATATGCTGTAAGGTCAGAAGAAGGGGAGAGATTTTAACATGATGTGAGAACTTAGCTAAAATGGCCAAATGTAGAGTCTAAGGCTGTATGTATAAGAGGGAATGGAACGAAAGCAGGAAAGATCACCATAAAGATTAACAGGAAGTTGGCTGAGTGTGAAGGTGGGGAAGGAGGCACGGAAATACAACCCGTGCACTGATTCAGGAGGCTGGACACAGCATCTCAAATTCACCCGTTTTTTACACTTGCATGTTCATTTTCAACCATTCACTTTACCTACCTGTCCCTTGAGAACATTTTGAGTTTGTAGTTATTTGTCAAATTTTTCTATCTTCAGGAGCTTAGTGGTAGAGAGTCCACTTGCCATTGCAGGAGGTGTGGGGAGATGCAGGTTCCTGAGATAGGAAGATCCCTGGGTTGGGAAGACCCACTGGAAGAGGGCATGGCAACCCACTCCAGCGTTCTTGCCTGGAAAATCCCATGGATAGAAGAGCCCGGCTTGCTACAGGAGGCCCACAGGGTCGCAAAGAGATGGACACAATAAGTGGCTTAGCGTGCAAAGTGACACTTATAAGGGGCTCCAAGTCTCAGTCCCGCTGCCGACTCTTCCTGTTCTCTTCTCAGTCACCCATTGGCCTGGGCTGTTTTCTAGACTTCTTGTTCCAACACACTTTGCCTTTTGTCTGCCATCTTTCCCTTTAAAATATCAAAACAGAGTGATCTCATTCCTTTCCTAAACTTTGTACTATCAAGCGTTAGAATACTGTGTCATCCTTTTATTATAAAAGAGCCCTTGCTTGTTTATCCAAGCCAGTAAGAACAGAGAGTCAAAGATGAGTGTGCTTTAAACCTTGCTTTTGTGTATGAATTTGTACTACCTCCATAGTTCCTTGTAGTTACTCATCTGTTGGTTTCACCATGTGCCACCTCTGTGCTATAGACAGAACAGTGATAGATAGGGTCTCTACCTTCAAATAACCTTCAATCTATGGGGGAGAAATGAAATTAAACATATGCTATCTAAGCAGTGTCTTAGACAAAGTGTGTACTGGGAGGAGTTTTATGCAAGATTGATATAATACGGACACGATTGATATAATACGGACATGATTGATGTAATACGGACATGACTTAGCAGGCACTCACGCGGCCCCGCACAGTTGCCACTGGCCAAATGTAGCCAAGTGCTTGAAATGCGGTTGACTATTAAGGCACTGGATTTTAAATTAGTTTCCTTGTAATAACATTTAAGTAGCCACATGTGATATTATTAATAACTCCCTCATCGAATGGTGCAAATTTAAAGCGCCCTCTCCCATATGGGACAATCCTAGTGAACCTCCTGTTCATTCACACTAGATGTATTTCTACTGGGTGACCGTCTTTCACGACTCAATCGTCACCTTCTCTGTAAAGTCTTCTTAACGACTCCAGGTTAAATTATTTGATTCCACTTTTTTCTTTCTGTAAGTCATTTTCCATTATATTGTTGTATATAATATTATAGTCATTTATTGTAGTAAATATATAACATATGCTACATATTATATGGGGCTTTCCTGGTAGCCCAGATGGTAAAGAATCTGCCTGTAATGCAGGAGATCCAGGTTCCATCCATGGGTCAGGAAGATCCTCTGGAGAAGGGAATGGCTACCCACTCCAGTATTCTCCCCCTGGAGATTTCCATGGACAGAGGAATCTGGTGGGCTACAGTCCATGGGGTCGCAAAGAGTCCAACATGATTATATTTTACATAGATATGTAATTTTATAGCTTTATATGCTTGTGTCATGAACTCCTTGAAAAGAAAGAGTATTCTATAATCTTATAAGCCGACATAGGACCTGGTACCTGCCTACTGAATCAATAAAGAAAAAAAAAAACAAGTAACCGCATGCTGCTTGGATGTGACTTTGCATTATGAGAAAAAGAAGTGAACAAGGTGCAGCTCTAAAACACAAGCTTCTGCTTCCTTTCACAATCCCCTCATGAGAATGGCCAAGTCCAATAATTCGGGAAGGTTTTGCATCCATAAGTTGGATGATGGAAAAATCTTGTTTTGTGTTTGTCTGGTCTGGTTTTGGTTTTTAATGAGTTGCAATTTTAGCCTTAAACACTAGGAGTTAACACGGTTAACTGGATGCAGGGGCCATTTGGCTGTCACCCTGCATGACTGAAGTACAAATCATTCTAAGAACCACTCTTCTCTGAAATCTGAAATATGGTGATTTGGAGAATTCCAAATAGTGGTGCATAATTTTTCAAAACTGTAGCTAAAAGGGAAAAAAAGGGGGGGGGGGTGATACTTTGGCTAAGAGAGAGAAAAAGCAAAAAAGTTCTCTGATTGGGGCTATAGCATGTACATGGGTGCAGGCATCTGTTAATGGAGTAAACCAGGGGTCCCCAACCTCTAGGATCTAATACTTAATGATCTGAGGTTGGAGCTGGTATAATAATATTAGAAATAAAGTGCACAAGAAATGTAATGCACTTGAATCCTTCCCAAACCATCCCTTTCCCCGTCCATGGAAGAACTGTCTTCCATGAGACCAGTTCCTGGTGCCAAGAAGTTTGGGGCCTGCTGGAGTGGAAGACAGCATCGGTAAAGAGTTATGCAGGCATACAGATTGCAGGAGAGGAGACTGATGGAGGCTTTTTCTGGTCCTGTGAGTTTAGCCCACCGTTCACCGCCTGTGGCTGCTCTCTTTATGAGAACTGGCGTACATTTAACTGCTATAGCTGTTGGCTTCTAGGCTTCCTTCTACCCACAGAGGAGGCATTCATTCACATTTCAGCTATCGTTTCCATTAAACCATGAAAGTACTAATGGTACCTAATCTAACTGGATAAGGCACAACAAAATAAATACATCCCCTAAATACCCTAATTATAAGGTATCTAGAAACATAGTGGTGGTACTTATTGAAAATAACTACATTAACTGGAAACTTAAAATTTTCCTTCCTAAGTATATGGAAAATCCAAATAATCTTTGTGCAGAAAGCAGGGAGTAGCAAATTCCATTAAGATATTTCATAGGTGGGGGGAAGCATTAGTCCCATTTTGTCTATTTCAAGCTCCATTTTGCTCAGATGGTAACTTAGAGAATCATTCAGAGAAACAGAGTGGGAGGAAGAAACGGCTACATTTCCTTGGAAACTTAGATACATTTTTCTTTCCTGTTTTATCTGAGCACACAGGCAACATCTTCTTAATGAGGGTCTTCAAACGTCTCTGCCTTTCAGAAGTGTCTCTGGTGTGCCCCCGGACAACAGTCTCTGATTTTAGCTTTCAAATATGCTCTGGATGTAGAGTAACTTTTTTCACTTAACACTATTCATTGTTTTACCTGCCTTAGTGGGAATTATGGATTTGATTAATGGGCTCAAAGATTTGGTCCTTTTTAGGTTCCTTCTCTCCATTCCTTCCTGATGCATGATGTTTCCAACAGTCTCTGAATACTTGTGAATCATATCTGCAAAAGGACTTTTAAAGTAATATTAAAGCGGGGTGGTTTGTCCTGGCATGTGTGGTGAACACTTACATTAAATATATACATGCATATATGTATGTGTTTAGTCATATATTTACTTCTTCATTCAGCAGACTATTCTGCATTAGGCATTAAGCATGGCATTTGGAAGAATCTGTAGTGATTTTAGGCTCTACTGAATTAAATGAGATAGTGGGACTTCCCTGGTGATCCAGTGGCTAAGACTTCATGCTCCTAATGCAGGGAGCCAGGGTTTGATCCCTGGTCAGGAAACTCGATCCCATGTGCTACAACTAAGGTCCTGTGAGCTGCAACTAAGATCCAGAGCAGCCAAAATAAATACATATTAAAAAATAAATGTAAAAGTTACAAAAAATAAGGAGATGGTGGCCAACCACGGAGCTCCACTTTGAACAGTCTCTATGGTTATGACAATGCAAATAGGTATGAGAAGTGAATTTAACTATAGCAGGGCTTGTTTATTCTATTTTAATTTTGGTCACCCTGTTAATCAAATAGATAATCAGGAGGCGCCTGTGTTCAGTGGGTTAGTAAAAATGTCTGACACATGCTCCCGATGAAGCAAACTACAGACACTGAAATCCACAGGTGCTACAAAAATAACCACAAATAACCAGGCAACTAATCCCTCATCACTGGGAGTGCAAGCTTTGAGTCAGATACGCATATTTATCACCCCAAGTGGCTCTTAAAGATGAACTAACACTTATAGGTTTATTCAAGGCCTTGCAGAAGAAGGATTATCTAAGAACACAAAGTATTTGGGTGTGGGGAATTAATATACATGATTTCGGTGACAGCTTCTCCCCAGTTTGTATTAACCAGTAGAACTGTGCTATTTTTGACACGTGCACACCTTCATGGACAAGCAGAAAACTAGACAAGGGTTTAATCCGGGGGGTGATCAGATAAAATAAAGGCTAGCATTAGAATGGCGCTAACAGCCACTCCTTGGAAAAGAGTGTATTTTTTCCTCCATTTGGGCAGCATATGAGTGAGTTCACTAAAATAAGCTGGAAAATATTCCTGACTCGTTCAAATGCAATCTGTGAGCTCCAAAAATAAATAAAGATTGCTCCTAAGAAGTCTAGAACATGATACGATGCAAAGCAGTGGTAACAGATTAAGTGCTCTCATACTCCCAAACATCTGAACCAGCCTGTTCTGCCTGGTTAACAAGAAAATAAGATGTGCACAGAGATCTTAAATTATGACCTTTCTCACAGGTCCTCAGATCCGGAATTTTAAAAATGCATTTGTTGAAACGTGGTGATAAATGTGTGTGCCTATTCACTCTGAAATGTGACATCAGTTCAGTCGCTCAGTCATGTCCGACTTTTTGCGACCCCATGGACTGCCACGAGCACACATTATTTCATACTTACTGATGGGCATAGGAAACACAGACATGAAAAAGTGAAAGTGTTAGTCACTCAGTTGTGTCCAACTCTTTGAGATCCCATGGACTGTAGCCGCCAGGTTCCTCTGTCCATGGGATTCTGCAGCCAAGAATACTGGAGTGGGTTGCCATTTCCTTCTCCAGGGGATCTTCCCTACCCAGGTAATCACCCTGGGTCTCCTGCATTGCAGGCCGATTCTTTACTGTCTGAGCTACCAGGGAAGCCCAAGAAGAACAGAATGGTACTGCTACTATAGAAAAAAATTCCATATTCTGAGTAATTATAAAATAAGCAAATTTTGCTTAATCATACACACACATTGGTATACACACACAAGCTCAAACTCTTTCTACCATCCACCACAACAGCACACATAATCCTTAATACAGAAGAATTCAAGCACAAATGATAGTGGGTATGAATTTGACTATAAGTTGATGGCAATCAAGAAATTTCCAGAGAAACTTTAGATGTGCAAGCATGCTCACTTGTGTCCAACTCTTTGTGACCCCATGGATTGTAGCCCACCCAAGGTCCTCTGTTCATGGGATTTCCCAGGCAAGAATACTGGAGTGGGTTGCCATGTCCTCCTCCAGGGGATCTTCCCCACCCAGGAATCGAACCTGGGTCTGTTGCATTGCAGGCAGATTCTTCACCACTGAGCCAGCTGGGAAGCCCCAAGCTTTAGATAACTTTGCTTATATATGCACATATGGAGTATAGTTGTTAAGGTTCTTACTCTAGAGTCAGACAGATATAGTTACAGATTCCAGCTCTGATACTTAATAGCTATGTGACCTCTGATAGAATGTTTACTAGCGTGGTAAGAAAATTGTGCACATAGCAAGTGCTTAATAAATGCAACCACTGCCACCACCATCATCAAAACCACCATTATTATCAAAATAATCATCATCATCATCATCATAAAAAATTTGGGGGAAGAAGGAATATGATCCAAACTGCGCCTTCAGAGATGAATTTGGCAGGAATGCACAGAATGAAATGGAGAGCTGAAGCAAACCAGAAATACTCATGGTTCTATTTAGAATATCTCTATCTTGTCCATCATCCTCCTTGCAATACCCCCACACACCCACATGTACAAGAGTTGGAGTAGAAAACCTAATCCTACGACATAAATGCGGTAAGGCTGGCATTTCGGCCTGAAGTGAGTAATAGCCAAGGATCCAGACAGAAGTCTTAATATTCCCTATCCCCGTTTTGCTCAGGAGCTCAGGACTAAAGAGCGGACAAACGTATCTCCAAGCGTACACCTAGAGATCTCACCCTCAGCATTCACTTGTGATGCTCCTCCATGGTCTCTGCTGCCTGCAATGCTGGCCATCTGTTACAGTGGCATTGTGCCAGCTTACAGGATAGCTCGCTGGCTTCACAGAAGCCCCGGGGCCAAGAAATGGTTTCAACAAGAAGCCCTTATGAAACTCACAAGAGTGCCTGGAGAGAACTCCTGATTGCCTCTTCTTTTCCCCACACAGCAATGCTGATGGTGATTTCTGCTTCATGACATTTTATTTCACCTGTTGATTAAACGAGTAGGGTCTCCAATCTAAATCTTGAAATCTGGAGAGGAAAAACACAAACCATGTGTAGATACCTGTGGCTGCCAAACAGACAGGTGGTGTTATTGCCTGCTTCTTGGCAGGGCTAATGGGAAGCAGCAGGGTTTCCATCAATACTCTGCGAGTGCCTCCTCTAATTCCCCAGGATTCTCCCCCCGCCATGAAACCCCCTCTTTTTCCCAGTCCTTATACTATCTGTGAGGTTTAGCAACAATGGCTTTGCGTAGCTCATCTTCCACCTGTGTCCACATTAATTTAAATACGTACGCATAAGTTGTTCTTGTAAGACACAAAGAAAGATATTTAAATACATCTGGTGTTTTGAACTAATGCATATGTGTGACTGTAATATGTTTTATCATTACATTAAAGAATATATCTCCTTTGGGGCTGAGAGAACCAGAAGAATAAATGCCCATTTTAAGTAAATAAAATAAAAATCTTCAACCTAATGATCAAGAGCATTTTCAGTTTATATTCCATTAGGTATTAGCATTTTTTAAAAAATAGAGAGTGCATTCAAAACAAAAACACTTTAGTCCTAATCGTAGGTATTTGCACCTGGTAGACAGAAAGTGCAGCGGTGAGAGTTTAATGCCACCTGATAGGGCTCTCCAGGTGGCGTAGTGGTAAAGGACCTGTCTAGGAGATGCAAATCTGATTCCTGATCAGGAAGAAGGAGAAGGAAATGGCAACCCACTCCAGTACTCTTGCTTGGAAAATTCCATGGACAGAATAGCCTGGCAGGTTATAGTCCATGGGGTCGAAAAGAGTCGGACACGACTGAGCAGCTGAACACATGCACGATAGTGAAAGGAATGTGGATTTTCCAGGCTTGATTTTGCCTGGTTCATTCATTCAACAGCTGTGGATCTGGTATTGGGCTTAAGGTTAATATGCAGATAGCAAGTCAGCCAGAATAGCTCTGGTCAAGAATTTTATCATCTAGTGTCATATGTGTGTGTGTATATGTGACCAGACAAACAAAACAAAACAGAAATTCAGTGATGGGGACACACACAGGTATTATGAAAGTACTTACTCCAGCCTGGAGAGAAAAGAAAACTTCCTGGAAAAGCCCCAAAGCAGGTCTCATTAAAAGTTTGAATTCACAAGACATAAGAACTATACATCACTTGTCCTTATCTAACTGGCTGGAGGATCCTACACATATATTCATTATTCAAATTTTGCAAAAATTTCTGAGATAGATTAAAAAGAACCTATGAAATGGGACTAATTCTTCTTCTCTGTCACCACTGGGAGAATATAAAAATCCAGAGATAAAGAAGATGGCACTGTATAAATGCAAGTTATTATCATTTATCTCTAGTAGTCTTTTGCATCTACCAAAGGATCAAACAAAGACAAATAAGAAAAAACTGCAAGAGATATAATGAGCAGTCTTTGCTCATTCATTTCAGAGATGAAGTTTTCTAGATGATCATGGAATCTTAGCACCAGCAAAGGTTCTGTGAGGGTCCGTTTGTCCACCTCTCTGGCTTCTGAAGACAAGAAGAGCCCCAAATGGTGAGCCGCTTGCCCATTCCTTCCAGCACTACTAAGACTTTCTTCCTTTCTGGAAGCATTCTCCTCATTAAGTTCCCTCCTTGTTTATATTATGGGTGGGTTACAAGATGTGGGAAAAGCCGCAAATGCCGACAACTGCACTGAATCCTCAAGAAACAAGCAAACAAAAGACTAAATATCCAATTATTCAATATAGATCATTACCATTGAAAGGTTTTCTTCTATATAACTCAGGTTGCCTCCTGACACTCAGTTGAGAATAAAAGAAGGAGCTGTTTTGAAAATGTGCCTAGTCCCAGTCTAAGCAAAAGCAACTTGAAGGTTCAGAGTGAGTGATGGAAAGGAAATGGACAAGATAGAGTTGGGATGGGGAGTGGTGATATCTGCCCCTACCTGAAAGGGCAGAACCTGAATTTCAGTCCCAACCTAAACCCTGCTTCACTCTGAGACTATCCACCAGGAATTCAGTAAGATGTTCATTTCTGCATCTAGTATATCCATCAATTCCCAGATTCCCCTCCAGCTCACAGCCAATCAAAATCTTGAACCAAGAGGCTCTGTCTCCATAACCTCTATCCATAGTGCTAATGGTCTTCATGGCACTGTGGAGATTTACTAATGTACATGAAAAGCCCATAACAGATTATAAACTTCTATGGGTCAAATGCCAGCTCTGTAGTTTCCATTGTTTATAACCTTTTATGTAACTCCTCATAGATCTTATTTGAACATGCTAAAAAAAAAGAGGTAGAATGATTAACTTTTCTAATAGTTCATGTGTTTGCCTCTTTCTGTTACTGCCTACTATTTATTTGTACTGATACTTCAGAGGCAAAAAAATGAAACGTGACTTTTTCTTTTTCTTAAGAGTGTTCAAGAAGAGTTAAAAGTTCTTGGATTCCATTTGAGTCAATATGATAGGATTAGCTATTTTCCAGAAGGTGGGAGGGCAGTAAAGGAGGTGATATTTCAACATCTAAATATATGAAATGAAAACCTTGTGTATATATTCACATATAGGCATGCAGCATCCCCAAGCATATACATATATTCTCCCTTGATGTACGATCTCAGTAAAATATCAGAGAGAAAAAAATGTCAGACATACATAGCATAGCAATCAAGGGCTAATGAAGATCCAGGTATTAAATCAATTAAGAAGTATCAAAAGCTACCTAATCATCAAGGAACAAAATTGGCACCACAATATGTAGTGAGTATGGGAAAGCCTAATTTACTAAACATACCCTGCAGTCACATAATTGCATGTAATTTTACCAGCATAATTAACTAATTTAATTACCACTTCTCAAGTGCATCAATTATTGACATTACAGAGTTTTCAGACAGCAGAATTACTGTGTGGTACATCCAGAGAATGCAAAATGCTTTGTACGCCGATTTTCCCAGTCACAGTCAACTACTGAAGAAGAATGTGGAGTTGCAGGGAGAAAATTCCTGTGGGGGGAAGCCTCTGTTGGGCAGGTTGAAGAGGGAGCAGCCCCAAATGTGGCTGACGTGAGGTGGAGAAGAGGAGGAAGCCCCAAGACTATGCTCCTCAAGGCATTCTTTGCCAGGGTGCAGACAAAATGTGCAGAATCCAGGTGGGGAAAGACATAGAAGGCTCTATTTTTTTGGAAAAAATGATGCAACAGCAATTCAAAGTGTGCCAAAGAAGAATACTGCCAAGAAGGAAAGGAAATAAAAGAGACAGAAGTTGAGCATTTCATTGAAGAATCAAAGCCAGCCTTGGAGAAAAAGGTTTTTCATATATAGAGAGAGATAGGTTGGGAGGTAGAGAGATTTAATAATACTGATATAAGTATTACATATATATATTTAGTAACAGTGATAAAACCAAAGCTTGCCTTTGAGAGTATCTAATATGTATATACGGTTTCCCAAGTGGCTCAGCAGTAAAAGAATCTGCCTGCCCACATAGGAGATGCAAGAGAGGCGAGTTTGATCCCTGGATTGGGAAGATCCCCTGGAGGAGGAAATGGCAACCCACTCGAGTATTCTTGTCTGAAAAATACCACGGACAGAGAGTCTGGTGGGCTAAAGTCCATGGGGCTGCAAAGAGTCAGATATGCCCGAGCAAATACACACACAACAAAGGATAATATTTATTGCATTTCTATGACCTCCCAGGACATCTGGGAAGTCCCCTACATCTGCTGTCTTGTTTCTCCTAATGGTCCTGTGAGACAGATATTAGAGATAACATATATAAATATATATACGTTATCTTACTTGTCAAGTCAGAAAGATGTTGTATTTCACTCTCAGATGGGTCATAGATTCACAGCTGTTTTGAAAAAATAGGCATCTTCATTTAAGCCTGTTCTCATGTCATGAACTTTGTGAACAGAGATTGCTGGAACTCCAGGAGCTCTGTTGGATTGTGCGTTTCTTGTCACGTCGCCCTCTTGCAGCTGACCTCTGCATAGCTGCTTCATCCTAAATGGAGGTGTGAAACAGGGCTCACATTAGCGGGCTATTTTAAAGAGCCCATTTAGTTGGCGTAAGGGATGTGAGACTAGCACATCTCCCTTACCTTTCGAATCCTTGGATATCCATAATATGGTGGCTTTGGATTTAAATTGGGATTTTTTAAGTCCTTTATTGGCTACGGGAATAAGAAAGGAAGTCTTTATGACTCCAATCTTTAGGAGTTGATTTTTTGCCTTCCTTGCGACTTAGTCGAGCAATTCGAAAATAACTCAAAGGAAAGGAAAACATATTTTCACTCACGTGGTTGAAAATGAGATTGTAGTCTAAAGATGTGAGCCTTCTACTGGGGAAAACCTTTCAGAGCCTGGGAATAACTGGCCTGGTTTTACAAAGAGTCAGTATCTGAGAATCACGTTTATTTAATTTATATAATAAACTTTTTGGAACTGAGAGTTGGAGACCTAGAACTATTACCTCATCCTTGGTGCGCATCTCTAAGCAGGGCAAAGTTGTCGTGAGCATGAAGTTTCCTTCGGAGCTTTCACTGGCCCTAGTACATAGTGTCTTTCAGAAAGGCAATGGCACCCCACTCCAATACTCTTGCCTGGAAAATCCCATGGATGGAGGAGCCTGGAAGGCTACAGTCCATGGGGTCACTGAGAGTTGGACACGACTGAGCGACTTCACTTTGACTTTTCACTTTCATGCATTGGAGAAGGAAACGGCAACCCACTCCAGTGTTCTTGCCTGGAGAATCCCAGGGACAGGGGAGCCTGGTGGGCTGCCGTCTATGGGGTCGCACAGAGTTGAACACGACTGAAGCGACTTAGCAGCAGCAGCAGCAGCAGCAGCACATAGTGTCTTTAATAACAGGCAATGCTTTTCCCTCCTCCTACCACCTATCAAAGCCCCAGAGCTTCCTTTTCTCTTCTTCTACCCTCTATCTTGGGGCTTCCCCGGTGGCTCAAATGGTAAAGCGTCTGCTGGCAATGCAGGAAACCCAGGTTCGATCCCTGGGTTGGGAAGATCCCCTGGAGAAGGAAATGGCAACCCACTCCAGTACTCTTGCCTAGAAAATTCCGTGGATTGAAGAACATAGTAGGCTACAGTCCATGGGGTCACGAAGAGTCAGACATGACAGAGTAACTTCACTTCACTTTCACCCTGCATCTTAAAGTGGCTTAAATTTAAGTCAATGTGTTACCTCTAATATATTGTATTATCTCTAACAGGGGTATTGAATGTAAGCTTTCTCTATGCAAAGTTTTAGATCTTTTTGAACAATTACAGCTTTGTAATATGATTTCTGATGTTAATAATCAGTGAGAAATGATGTGGATGGCTTGGGAGGTGAGTGGGTAGAGGGTCTGCCCTGTGCTCCCGAAGCTAAATCAGATTAGTAGCACTTCTTCTTCCACAAAAGGTTGTTTCCATTATTGAGACACATTCTTGTGACTTAAGCCCACTGAATTTTTCAGTCCTAATCCAGTTCTCTCTGAAATGCATTCATATAACCCACAGAACAGTCAATAAAATATGTCCTGCATGAGAAAAGCCTTTCAGGAATGCCTGTTATGAGAAGTTTATTAATTTAAGTCTAAGCTTCTGTCTAGAGGAAGTCCTTATTAATGAGGCTTTAAAATTAACCTCTGTCCTTGGGGACCTGGTAGGCTAGTGACTAAGACTCCCTGCTCCCAATGCAGGGATCCTGCGTTTGATTCCTGGTCAAGAAACTAGACACCACATGCTGCAGTATTCCAGGGGCTTCCCAGGAGGTGCAGTGGTAAAGAATCTGCCTGCCAATGCAGGAGACATGGGTTCAATCCCTGGTTGGGAAGATCCCCTGGAGGAGGAAATGGCAACCTCCTCCAGTATTCTTGCCTGGAAAATTCCATGGATAGAAGAGCCCGGTGAGCTACAGCCCATGGGATCACAGAGTTGGATCCGACTGAACAACTAAGCATGTGCATGCTGCAACTAAGATCCGGCGCAGCCAACTGATTAATTAATTAACCTCCATCCTCAATGCACTCAAACTAAAGATATTTACTCTTCACCTCCTGTCATCGTTATATTGTCCCTTTGTTTCGGGAAGACCAGTTAAAAAGAAAGAGGCCACTGGAGTTAGCTGGTATGAAAATAATTCAGTTGGATCAAAAACACCCCTTACCATCATCAAGAAGAAGATATAGAAACAAAGCCCATATGGAAAGATGCAAGAGTTCCTGTAGAGAGAGCAAATATGTGTAAGGCATATTCCTTCCAATGGCATTCATGATCTGGAGGCATTTGGAGCTGCGCATAAATAAAAATAACACAAAAATAAATCAGTGCACTACAACTGTTCAGAAGGAGAAAACTGTTAAGAGTGTTGTTCGGGGAATTCTTTGTGGAAGATGTAAAATTTCAAAGAAATCTCAAAGGACAGGATTTCACAGAGACTTAAGAGCGTAGAACGAGCTTAAGAAACACCATGATCAAAAGCATAGAGGTGGGAAGTTTGTCAGGAGACAGGTGGTATCCACATGGCCAGAAGCAGATACAAAATCATGAAAGCAGTGGGGAGGGGAAAGAATATATGAGTGAGGTCCCCAAGCTGTAGTTCCAGCCTACTAAGTGGTCACAAAATCCAGAAAAGCTCCTTCACTTTTCCAATTGTCAAATGAGCAGGTTTAGTTGAACCATCTCTGTGTTCCTTCCCAAGACTACACAAATCCTATGCATTGAAACTGAAGTTCACCTTTTATAGGCTAATGCGTGCTAAGTCACTTCAGTCATGTCTGACTCTTTGTGACCCCATGGACCATAGCCTGCCAGTCTCCTCTGTCCATGGGGTTCTCCAGACAAGAATACTAGAGTGGGTTGCCATATCCTCCTCCATGGTATCTTCCAGACCCAGGGATCGAACCCCCATCTCTCATGTCTCCTGAATTGGCAGGCAGGTTCTTTACCACTGGGGCCACCTGGGAAGCCCCTTACATGCTAATAAATATCGCTTATTTTTCATCTCCGACACACCTTCCTGTTCTTCTCCATAGCTACTACAATTTCTCATTGTACTATCTTTCCCGTGTTGAATCAATTCATGCTATAGCAATCACACTTGTAATATCACTGTCATTCATATATTTGAGGTGGAATTATAGCACTCCCTACAGAGGAGCTCCAAAGAGCAGTCAGCTGAGTCAAGGATGCCTGCGGACTGTTTGGCCCATTCAGGTCCGGTCTTTTCTGCCAATGCTTTGCAAGCAAGTCATCTGCCTACCTCCTCTCCCTATCGTCAAAAGCATAGTTTCACTCCTTATACTTAGAACTGGCTTCTGTCACCACTCAATTTAATGTAGCACAGGGAGCTCGGCTTAGTACCCCATGGTGACCTAGATGGATAGGATGGGGGATGATGGGAAGGGGGAGGTCCAAAATGGAGGGAATTTGGGGACTTCCCTGATGGTTAAGTGACTGAGACTTTGCATTCCCAGTGCAGTGGGCCCGGGTTCAATCCCTGGTCAGGGAACTAGATCCCTCAAACACTGCAACTAAAGACTGAAGATCCTGTGTGCCACAACTAAGACCCAGAGGAGCCAAATTAATAAATATTTTTAAAAGGAGGGAGGGGATATATGTACACATATAGCCGATTCACTTCCATGCACATGCAGCAGAAACTAACATAATATTGTAAAGCAACGATACTCCAATAAAATTTTTTAGAAGAAGATCATTGGCTACCTTCTCTGTGAGTTCTCTGCAGCACTGTTGATGTATAGCTACCAAAAGTGACATTCATGGCTAAGAGTCAGAATACACCCCTGTTGGTCAGAACAGAGTAAGAACAATGAATTCCCAGAATTTATGAATATTACTGATTAACTCAACACCCTCCAGGAATGCAGAGAGATTTTTTTTTTTCCTGATGACACCAAATATGTGGTGTCTTTACAGACACCCATCAATTATCTAATCCTTGGACACCAACTGGGTGTCTGACAATTCAATTTGATTTTGGTACTAAATACCCAGAGTTATGATCAGACCCTAAAGTTTAAGGGTTCAGTTCTACAAGACTGCTCTCATTTCAGACACTAGCAGCAATGGGGTACCCGGACTGCTCACACTTCTTCCTGACTCCCTACAAATTCAGTGGTTCCAACCACCTCCCACTCAGGTTTGGTAATTCACTTGAACAACTTACAAAATTCAAGAAAGTGCTTCATTTACTAATACTAATTAGGGCTTCCCTGGTGGCTCAGCAATAAAGAATCCACCTGCAATGAAGGAGATGTGGGTTTGATTCCTGGGCAGGAAGATCCCCTGCAGGAGGAAATGGCTACCTTGCTTGGGAGATCCCATGGACAGAGGTGCCTGGCAGATGACAGTCTATAGGGTCGCAAAGAGTTGAATATAACTGAAGCGAATGAACACACAGGCACTCACTGGTTTATTATAAAGGAAGCAACTCAGGAACACGCAAAAGAAGAGACTCACCTGGCAATGTATGGTTGGCAGGGGGCCGGTGGAGGAGAGTGTCTCTGCGGGGCTTTCACGGCTTCTCCGATGCTCCATGCTCCCACCACTCCGATGTGTTCACCAGCCCAGAAGCCCTGCAAATTCTGTTGTTTGGAAATTTTCATGGAGCTTTCATTATGTAGGCATGATTGATTAAATCATTGGCCTTTGGTGACTGAATTCAATCTTCAACCCTCTCTCCACCCAGAGATCAGAGCCAGGAGAAAGCACTGAAATAATCCAAATTTCCAATCTTATCTTGGTTCTCGTGACCCAGTCCCCATGCAGAAGCTAGGAGTCCCCACCAGCAGTCATCTCATTAGCATGAAAAAAGCCACTGTTATCACTCAGATTTGCCAGGTTTTTGGAGCTCTGTGCCAGGGCTTCCCAGTGGCTCAGATGGTAAAGCGTGTGCCTACAATGCGGGAGACCCAGGTTCGATCCCTGTGTCGGGAAGAGCTCCTGGAGAAGGAAATGGCAACCCACTCTAGTACTCTTGCTTGGAAAATTCCATGGATGGAGAGGCCTGGTAGGCTATAGTCCATGGGGTTGCAAGTAGTCGGACACGACTAAGCGACTTCAATGTCAATGTCAATGTGCCAGGAACCAGGACAAAGATCAAATATTTATTTTTTTATCATACCA
>SJYV01004637.1:0-14539 GCA_006410875.1 Neotragus pygmaeus
CAGCTTTTATTATTTTGAGGTATGTGGCTGATTCATGTCAATGTATGGCAAAACCAATACAGTATTGTAAAGTAAAATAAAAATTAAAAAATATATTTTTTTAAATGATTGAAAATAATAAGAAAAAGATAAACCAGGCAGAGGGTCAGAGCAGAGATGAAGAGAGACTATACAATGTGAAAAAAACGACCATTCACAGGAGACATAGATAAGGAATCTCTAATGCCTAATCCAATGGCATAGTACTCAGAAAAACTGTGCTGAATTGTTTAAATAGATAAATCCATAAAGTGATCCGTTCTATCAGAATTTACTGTTTAGAGAAGGGATAGTGAATTTAAAGGAGCTCTAACAACAACTGTCATGCTTGTGCATGTAGACGTGTAGAACTCTGCTCTCACACAGGGCAAACTAGTCACATGCTGGTTTAAAAGGACACTTCGGGGATATCTAAGTATGAAATCCTACAGACCACACCCCCGACCATTCCCAAAATGAGAAAGAAGTGGAAAAAGACAGAAAAGTAAAAAAGAGGGAGGAAGGGACAGTTGTGTAAGACCTCAGTGTTTACCCAGCTCTCTGTGCCACATACTCCTCAGGCTCCTGCATTTAGGCAGGGCCATGGGATCACTTCCCATTCAAGGACTATGACAGGTCACATCTGATGCTACTTCCAGGCTAAGGCAGAAACCCAAGTGGCCCTCCTCTGAGGCAGCCACTGCATGCTAAGAGATCTGTGGGATGCAGGAAGCTGTCTGCCAGCTGTTCATGAAGCTGCTGTTTTGTTCTCTCATAAGTTAGTTTCCATCCCACGTTGACTCACACAAACCACGATATTTCCATTAATCCTTTCATAGTAATATGCCTCAGATATACGAGCTTAGTTCCCTCAGGAGAGGGAAGGACAGAATAATACTGGGGTTGAGAGAAGGAATAGAAAATGTTACATTCATCTGTAATATTTTATTTCTTAAAAATGAAACAAACAAGAAAACTTGAAGCAAAGAGAATAAATTTTCCTCATTTTGGGTGGTAAGCATACAGATATTTGTTATACTATCCTCTATGATTCCCTTGATGTATATTTTTTTAGTTTAAATTTCAAGTAACTTAAAATTTAAAGAAGAAAAAATATCAAAAGTGTCATATTTTTAGAAAGTAGAGGAATCTAAACTTTCAATGATAGGGACCATTTTGTTCAGTCCAAAAGAGGTTCTGGATCCTGAAACCTGGAAGCCATCAGATGGTAGGGTGCATTGACTGTAAGCATCCTGGCTTTGAGGAAGTACAGATGAAGTTTTACTGATGAAACCTTCCAGGCTGCTGCTGCAGGTTCAGATACACCCTATTTCAACTAAGAAAAGGATTCACGCACAAATTGATCTGGCACCTTAGAAGCCCAGTACCCTGCTGCCTTACCCTGCCTGAGAGGTACTTCTGCCCCTGGCCTTCTGTGGGACCATAGTCATTGATAGCACCCACTGAACAAGACCAATACATTCAACAACATCCAGATGACTTCTCTATCTCAGGACTTCATGAACAAATAAAAACAATCAGGATTAACTCAGAATTACCAAGCCCAGACCATTGAAGAACAATAGCTTGGTAACTAGAACATCAACCCAGCAGACACTGATTTCAAGCAATATGTGGTAATGCAGAGTCCCAGTCACCCTAAGGTCCTGTGAGAGAGGCATAGCCCTCAAGGTCACAAGAACAAGAGAAAATACTCTTTTCTAGGATCCAGACATAAGAAGTGTTTACATACACCCAGCACACCTGTGACCCCTAGGTGCAGTGACAGAACCCCAGCTTCTTTTTCCCACCGTTACACTGTCATGCCAGGGATTGACAATTCTTCCCTAAGTTGAATATCAGTGATGTCAGAAGACACAGCAGGAGCAGGGCACAACAGCCTTGTAAAAGGCCTGTAATATGGACCCTTGATCTCTGCTTGTGTCAAGATTACACAGAGAATTCAAAATCCTCTCCAGACCATAGCATCAGAAGCTACCCTGAAAGTGAAAGTGAAAGCATCAGTTGCTTAGTCATGTCCAGCTCATTGCAATCCCATGGACTGCAGCCCGCCAGGCTCCTCTTTCCATGGGATTCTCCAGGCAAGAATACTGGAGTGGGTTGCCATTTCCTTCTCCAAAAAGCCACCCTGGTCAGTTAAAATAGATTTTGCCTTTGTAGGAAAAAGATGAACACCTTCAACCAGCCTCTGTCTTTAATGTTTTCCAATTGTCTTTAATGTTTTCCAACTGTCTTTAATGTCTTCCAGTTTTCTTCCAGTGTTTAGGTTGGGGCAAGTTGAGTGTAAAGGGAAGTAAGTTTTTCTAAGGCAGGGGCAGGGTTGGAGTGAGAGACCAACCTGCTCTTCCTTGAGCTAGTATAACTGGTTATGGTCTGGGTATAGATTAGAATACTCCACAAGATGGCAGAGAAGAAGAATGTGCACTCATCTTCTCCTACAAAAACTCCAAAATTACAACTCACTGCTGAACAACCATTGACAGGAGAATGTTGGGTCCCACCAAAAAAAGATACCCCATGTCCAAGAGCAAAGGAGAAGCCCTGGCAAGACAGTTCAGTTCAATTCAGTACAGTTCAGTTGCTCAGTCGTGTCTGACTCTTTGTGACACCATGAATCACAGCATGCCAGGCCTCCCTATCCATCACCAACTCCCGTAGTTCACTCAGACTCACATCCATCGAGTCGGTGATGCCATCCAGCCATCTCATCCTCTGTTGTCCCCTTCTCCTCCTGCCCCCAATCCCTTCCAGCATCAGAGTCTTTTCCAATGAGTCAACTCTTCACATGAGGTGGCCAAAGTACTGGAGTTTCAGGTTTAGCATCATTCCTTCCAAAGAAATCCCAGGGCTGATCTCCTTCAGATAGAGCCACCAAAACCTACACAGGACTGGGAAAACAGGCTCTTGGAGGGAAAACCTTGTGCACAACAGGACCTGAGAGAAAGGAGCAGTGACCCTATAAGAGACTGACCCAGACTTGCCTGTGAGTGTCCAGGAGTCTCCCTCAGAGGTGTGGGTCGGTGGTGGCCTGCTGCAAGGTCAGGGGCACTGAGTGCAGCAGTGTGCATGGGACATTTTGAAGGAGGTCACCAATATCTTCATTACCTCCACAATAGTTTGGTCTCAGGTCAAACAACAGGGAGAGAACACAATCCTGCCCATCAACAGAAAATTGGACTAAAGATTTACTGAGCATGACCCCACCCATCAGAACAAGACCCAGATTCCCCCACAGTCACTCTCTCCCATCAGGAAGCTTCAATAAGCCTCTTATCCTTATCCCTCAGAGGGCAGATAGAATGAAAACCACAATCACAGAAAACTAATCAAACTGATTGCATGGAGCACAGCCTTGTCTAACTCAATGAAACTATGAGCCATGCCACGAAGGATCACCCAAAACAGATGCTTCATGGTAGAGAGTTCTGACAAATTTTGGTCCACTGGAGAAGGGAATGGCAAACCACTTCAGTATTATTGTCTTGAAAACCCCATGAACAGTATGAAAAGGCAAAAAGATATGACTGAAAGAACTCCCCAGATCAGTAGGTCCCCAATATGCTACCAGAGAAGAATGAAGAAATAACTCCAGAAAGAATGAAAAGACAGAGCCAAAGCAAAAAGAACACCCAACTGTGGATGTGACTAGTGATGGAAATAAAGTTCAATACTGTAAAGAAATTGCATAGGAACCTAGAATGTTACATCCATGAATCAAGGAAAATTGAAAGTGGTCAAACAGGAGATGGCAAGAGGGATCAGTGATATTTTAGGAATCAATGGGCTAAAATGGACTGGAATGGGCAAATTTAACTCACATGACCATTATATCTACTACTGTGGGCAAGAATCCCTTAGAAGAAATAGACTAGCCCTCATAGTCATCAAAAGAGTCCAAAATGCAGTATTTGGGTGCAATCTCCAAAACAACAGAATGATCCCTGTTTGTTTCCAAGGCAAACCATTCAATATCACAGTAATCCAAGTCTAATCCCCAACCAGTAATGCTGAAGAAGTTGAAGTTGAACAGTTCTATAAAGACCTACAAGATATTCTACAACAAACATCCAAAAAAGATGCCCTTTTCATTATAGGGGACTGGAATGCAAAAGTAGGAAGTCAAGAGATACCTCAAGTAATAGGCAAATTTTGCATGTTTCAAAGTGAAACAGGACAAAGGCTAGCAGAATTTTGTCAAGAAGATGCACTGGTAACAAAAAAATACCCTCTTCCAAAAACACAAGAGGACTTTACATGTATACATCACCAGGTGATCAATACCAAAATCAGATTGATTATGTTCTCTGCATCCAAAGATGGACACGCTGTATTTAGTCAGCAAAAACAAGGCTGGGGGATAACTGTGGCTCAGATCAGGAACTCTTTATTGTCAAATTCAGACATAAATCGAAGAAAGTAGGGAAAACCATTAGACCATTTAAGTGTGACTTAAATAAAATCCCTTACATTTATGCAGTGGAAGTGATAAATAGATTCAAGAGATTAGATCTGATAGAGTGCCTGAAGAACTATGGATGGAGGTTCATGACATTATACAGGAGGCAGTGATCAAGACCATCCCAAAGGAAAAGAAATGCAAAAAGGCCAAATGGTTGTCTGAGGAAGCCTTACAAATAGTTGTGAAAAGAAGAGAAGCAGAAAGCAAAGGAGAAAAAGAAAGATATACACATTAAAATGCATAGTTCCAAAGAATAGCAAGGAGAGATAAAGCCTTCCACAGTGATCAATGCAAAGAAATAGAGGAAAACAAAAGGATGGGAAAGACTAGAGACCTCTTCAAGAAAATTAGACATACAGAGGGAACATTTCATGCAAAGATGGGCATAATACAGGACAGAAATGCCATGGACCTAACAGAAGCAAAAGATACTAAGAAGAGGTGGCAAGAATACACAGAAGAACCATACAAAAAAGACCAGATAACCACGATGGTGTGATCACTCACCTAGAGCCAGACATCTTGGAATGCAAAGTCAAGTGGGTCTTAGGAAGCATCACTATGAACAAAGCTAGTGGAGGTGATGGAATTCCAGTTGAACTAGTTCAAATCCTAAAAGATGATATTATGGAAGTGCTGCATTCAATATGCCAGAAATTTTGGAAAACTCAGCAGTGGTCACAGGACTGGAAAAGTTCAGTGTTCATTCTAATGAATGAATTCTAATCCCAAAGAAAGGCAATGCCAAAAAATGCTCAAACTACCACACAACTGCACTAATTTCACATGCTAGCAAAGTAATACTCAAAATTCTCCAAGCCAGGCTTCAACAGTATATGAACCGTGAACTTCCAGATGTTCAAGCTGGATTTAGAAAAGGCAGAGGGACCAGAGACCAAATTGCCAACATCTGTTGGATCATAGAGAAAGCCAGAGAGTTCCAGAACAAGCATCTACTTCTGCTTGAGTGACTAAACCAAAGCCTTTGTGTGGATCACAACAAACTGAAAATTCTTAAAGAAATGGGAATACCAGATCACCTTACCTGCCTCCTGAGAAATCTGTATGCAGGTCAAGAAGCAACAGTTAGAACTAGACCTGGAACAACAGACTGGCTCCAAATCAGGAAATTAGTAGGCCAAGGCTGTATATTGTCACACTGCTCATTTTACTCATATGCAGAGTACATCATGTGAAATTCCTTGCTGGCTGAAGTACAAACTGGAATCAAAATTGCAGGGAGAAACATCAATAACCTCAGATACACAAATGACATCACCATTATGGCAGAAAGTACAGAAGAACTCTTGATGAAGGTGAAGGAGGAAAGGGAAAAAGCTGGCTTAAAACTCAACATTCTGAAAACTAAGATCATGGCATCTTGTCCCATAACTTCATGGAAAATAGTGAGAGTTTTTACTTTCTTGTGCTCCAAAATCACTGCAGATGGTGACTGCAGCCATGAAATTAAGACATTTGCTCCTTGAAGAAATCCTATGACCAACCTAGACAGTATATTAAAAAGCAGAAATATTATTTGCCAACAAAGGTCCATCTAGTCAAAGCTATGGCTTTTCCAGTAGTCATGTATGAATGTGAGAGTTAGACTGTAAAGAAAGCTGAGTGCTGAAGAATTGATGCTTTTGAACTGTGGTGTTGGAGAAGACTGTTGAGAGTCCCTTGGACTGCAGGAGATCCAACCAGTCCATCCTAAAGGAAATCAGCCCTGAATATTCATTGGAGGGACTGACATTGAAGCTAAAACTCTAATACTTTGGCCATCTGATGGGAAGAACTGACTCATTGGAAAAGACCCTTATGTTGGTAAAGATTAAGGGCAGGAGGAGAAAAAGATGACAGAGGATGAGATGGTTGGATAGCATCACCGACTTCACGGACAGGAGTTTGAGCAAGCTCCAAGAGTTGGTGATGGACAGGGACATCTAGCGTGCTGCAGTTCAGGGGGTCACAAAGATTCAAACATGACTGAATGACTGAAATGAATTTTCTTTAAAGAAACAAAAAAGAAAGACTCTCTTTCCATGAGAGGTGGCAACTCCCAGTCAGACTGACCCTAAAACAATCAGCCATCCTGGAATTCACTACCCACAGCAGCTATAAGGCCTCAGCTCCCAGCTGCTGTTTGGGATTCACCACATCTGTCCCCTAAACCTGTGAGCACAGCATAGGGTGGGACAGGGCTCCCTCTCTGCTTCCTCTGAAAGGAAAGGTTGTGTGCAAGTGAAATCTGGGCCCTCATCACATGGAAGATACTGTGACTCACCATAGTAGCAGTGAATGGGATGTTGTCAATCAGGGAGGACGTGATTCCTGAGACCCAGACCACCAGGATGATGGCAGCTGTAAGGCGCTGATCTTCTGGGACCATCTGAAAGCAGCAGATAAGAGTAGGGCTGTTTACCATAGCTTCACAGATCACGTACATACACACACTGAGGATCTGATAGTAGGACATGGGGGACTCCAAAGGGACAACAGGGTTCCTGGTCCTTCCTCTTCCACACAGGAGACCAAAGGAGACTCTGGTGTACAAACGGCACTATCTGGACTTTTCCAACTCCTACCAGGAGACTTGGACAGAGTCTACAAGTAATTCAGAGTAGTAACTCCAAACCATGCTCAAACCAACTAACCCTTGGGTCAGTGTGGGGTGAGGGGGGTGCAGGAAGTAGAATGTCCCTGTTCCTGATGACCTGATGGGACACCAGATGACACACTAGCCACCTTGACCTCACTTCCTGGCAAAAACCTTGGGTTAAGACCTCTGTGCATCACTTAATGAGACTATTGTCTCAATTGTTCTCCTCCCTAGAAAGGTTTCAACTAAAGGATAATAGAAAAATTGTGAGCATCTGTAATTATATACTCCTTGAAAAAAGTCTCATTTCATCTCTACCCTACATAGGCTAAAACAGGTTCCCTGTTATACTTTTTACATAATGAATGAGATCTAGTCTAACTGATATTTTTTTTCTTTTTCTACAAAAATCAAAGGAATTGCGGCTGGAGCACATTATATTGCAGTATTTAATGTACCTTTATTAGCAAAGCAGTCTGTTCTCCAACATATTCTATTAAGTGTAGATGTGCCAATGCCTAGAAGAAATAAATGTATGATGAGAATCAGTTTAAAACTGAAAAGATATGCAAAGGTTTAAAAACATATCTTTAAAATGAAAGTAAGTGAACATGGGTGCTCATTGTTTATAAAATATCAAACGCACAGTCTAAATAAGTTACTCTCATAGGGATACTGAAGATTCTTCAAGATGAGAGTAGAGTAGCACTGGCAGGAACTTTTGCCAGTTCACATTAATACAAACATTCATTTGTATTAATGTCCATGTTAAATTTAAATTTGGATAGAAGGCATTTCTTTGTAAGATCACCGTGGGCAAGACCTTCAAGATGGCAGAGTAGTAAGACATGAATATCACCTTGCTCTCCACAAATACATCAAAAATACATCTGCATGTGGAACACCTCTTACAGAACACCAACTGATAGCTGGCAGAAGACCTCGGACTTTCAACAAGGACAGCTTATCTCCACAAAACAGATAGGGCAAAAGAAATAAGAAAAGAGACAAAGGAATCCAGATGGGACCTGTGCCTCTGGGAGGGAGCTATGAAGGAGGGAAAGTTTCTGCACACTTGGAAACCCTCATGGGAAGGCACATAGGAGAGCTTTGGAGCCTCAGAGATGGGCACAGCAACAGGTGTGCAGAGGAAAGGGGAGAGAACTCTGCACAGAGGTCAGTGCTGGCCAGTTCCCACTAGTTTGAGATGTTGTCTGCATGCACACAGGGCAGGTGGGGGCTTGGTGCCAGGGCTCAGGTTTCAGAAGTCAGATCCCAGGGAGACAACTGGGGTTGCCTGCCATGAAGATAGTCTGAGGAGGCTAGTACTACACAGCTGAGGGAGTCAAGGAAAAAGCCTGGGCCTGCCACAAAAGCAAGAGATCATTATCTCAGGGACCCTCAAACTTCATGAAGTCACAGATGACAGGACCACACCTCTGCAAGTGCCAGAGGCAGTACAATTCACAACTGTTATCTCTGACCCTAGAGGTGAGTGTTTCAACCACTGTCATTGCCACTGAGATATGTGTAAGCACGAGTCAGTGCCCACACTTTCCAGGGAGCTTGTGCAGGTTGGCACTGCCAAGGGACCCATGATCTAGAGCCAACTCCTCTGGGAGAATGCAGTTTGCCTCAGGCTGTAGCAACTTCCTACAGGCCTCTGCCACCACAGGCACTACCAACATTTCCCAATTGTGTCTGCAGTTTCCCTCCCTCTCCCTGGCCTGAGTGAGCAAGTGAGCCCTAATCAGCCTCAGCCGCTGCTTTTGCCCCCTTTTGTCTGGACAGGGAACAGACAATGGAGGACGGCCTACAAACAGTAGGACAAACAAAACTGGAACAAAAGCAAAGCTGAGCACCAAGAGCTGTGTGACCAAACAAGATGAAGGGAATTTTCTCGTGCAGTGACAAGAGTAGTGGAGTAAATCCTTGCAATTGTCTTGGTAAACTCTGCACCTGTGGACTATCTCAATAGACAATGCGTGTCCCCATATTTGAAGCTGTGGAATTCAAGGGCAACTTTGGACTTTGGAAGCAAGTACAAGGTAGAATAAGGCCAAATCAGAATCTGAGCTGGCCCCACAGTGCCCATAGCAGGTCTAGAGTCGTCCCTAGAAACATTGGAGGACGTCCTGAGAAGGTAGATTGGCTGGAGCTCATTGTGGGGACAAGGAAACTGACAGCTGAGGCTACAGGAAAATTGTCTTCTTAGTACCATTCTTTCTCTCTCTATGTATATATGTAATATTTTTCATTTTTATTTTTATTGTTGATTTTTTAAATTATTCTTTAATTTTTACTTTTTATTTATTTTTTCTTTTCTTGCACATTATTTTTAAATAAATTAATTTATTTTTCCCCTATTTCTACTGTACTTTTTCATTTATTGCATTTTTTTCTGTTTTTATTTCTTCCTTTGTTTTACTTTGTTTTTAATCTTATTTTTAACTATATTTTATATTTCTCTATTTTTACTTTGGGCTTCCCTGGTGGCTCAGAGGTTAAAGCCTCTGCCTGCAATGCAGGAGGAAGATCCCCTGGAGAAGGAAATGGCAACCCACTCCACTATTCTTGCCTGGAGAATCCCATGGACGGAGGAGCCAGGTGAGCTACAATCCACGGGGTCGCAAAGAGTCAGACACGACTGAGCAACTTCACTTTCACTATTTTTACTTTACTTCCTTGTTGTATTTTTCTTTTGTTTTCTTCTCTATTTTTTTCTTTTGTTTTATTGGTGTATATGTTTTATGCNTCCCCTGGAGAAGGAAATGGCAACCCACTCCACTATTCTTGCCTGGAGAATCCCATGGACGGAGGAGCCAGGTGAGCTACAATCCACGGGGTCGCAAAGAGTCAGACACGACTGAGCAACTTCACTTTCACTATTTTTACTTTACTTCCTTGTTGTATTTTTCTTTTGTTTTCTTCTCTATTTTTTTCTTTTGTTTTATTGGTGTATATGTTTTATGCTTTATTTGCCTTTTTTTAAGTTTACTTTTCACATTTGATTTCATCTTGGTGCTGTGTTTTTGCTAATTTATCTTTCAGTGTTTTACATTTATGGGTTTCTTTATTGGTTCAATAGCTCTCTTCTTTTTTGTTTCCTTTATTTTCTTTGCTCTTCTTTTTGTGAGTTTGAGTGTGCATTTCTTTGTGTGTTTTTGTTTAGTTTTGCTTTTGCTATATTTCTTGGGGTTCTGTCTACCTGTTATTTTCTTGTTTGATTGATTTTTTTTCTTTTTCTCTATCTTCTGTGCCAAGTAGTTCATGGAGCCCTGGTGCTCCAGCAATGGATTGGACCTGAACTTTTGAGGTGAGAGACCCAAATCCAGGATGTTGGACCACAAGATAACTCCTGACCCCATGGAATATTAACTAGAGAAAGTTCTTCCAAAGGCCTCATCCCAACAATAAGACCTGGCTACACCCAACAGCCAGAAAGTTCCAGTGCTGGACACCTCATGCCAAACAACTAGAGAAAGGGAACGCAACCCCACCCATTAGCAAACAGTATAGCCTGAAACTATACTAAGCTCACAGACACCCCCTCCCCTACAGAAGAAGAGAAAAAAAAAAAACACACTGGATGCACCACTGCCCATCAGAGAGGCCAGATCCAGTTTCACCAAGCAGAACATAGGCACCAGTTTCACCCATCAGGAATCTATTCAAGGCACTGATCCAACCCCACCCACTGAGGGAAGACTCCACAAGTAAGAGAAGCTACAATCCTATATCCTGTGGAAAGGAGACCCCAAACAGTAAGTTAAACAAAATGAGAAGACAGAGAACTTGCAGCAGATGAAGGAGCAAATTAAAAATCCACAAAACCAAACAAATGAAGAAAAAATAGACAGTCTACCTGAAAAACAATTCAGAGTAATGATAGTAAAAATGATCCAAAATCTCAGAATGGAGGCACAGATAAATAGAATTGATGCATGGATTGAAAAGATACGTGAAATGTTTAACAAGGACCTAAAAATAATGAACAATCAGCAATGAACAACACAATAACTGAAATTAAAAATACACTAGAGAAAACTAATAGAATAACTGAAGCAGAAAAATAGATAAGTGAGCTGGAAGATAGGATGCTAGAAATAACTGAAGCAGAGTAGAATAAAAAAGAAAAAGAAAGGATGAGAAGAAATGACAACAGTCTCAGAAAGCACTGAAACAACTTTAAGTGCACCAATATTTGAATTACAGGAGTCCCAGAGAAAGAAGAGAAAAATAAAGGGCATAAGAAAATACTTGAGGAGACAATAGTCAAGAACTTCTCTATCATGGGAAAGGAAATAGCCACCCAAGTCCAGCTATCCAAAAAGAGTCCCATACAGGCAAACTCAAAGAGAAACACACCAAGGCACATATAGCACAAACAAAAATTAAGCACAAACGCACAAAAATATCAAAAGCAGCAAAGGAAAAGCAACAACATACAAAGGAATTCCCAAAAGGTTAACAGCTGATCTTTCAGTGAGAATTTGTAGGCCAGAAGGAGGTGACAGGATATACTTAAAGTGATGAAAGGGAAAAAAACTACAACTAAGATTACACTACAAAGCAAGGATCTTGTTCAGATTCAATGGAGAAATCAAAAGCTGTACACATTAGCAAAAGTTAAGAAAATTCAGCACCACCAAACCAGCTTTACAACAATTGCTAAAGGAACTTCTTTAGGCAGAGAACACAAGAGAAGAAAAAGACATACAAAAGCAAACCCAAAACAATAAAGTAAATGGTAATAACATTGGACATATTAATAGTTTCCTTAAATGTTAATGGATTAAATGCTCCAACAAAAAATATAGACTGGCTGAATGGATACAAAAAACAAGACTTAGCTATATGCTGTCTACAAGAAATTAATTTCAGTCTAGGAACACATACAGACTGAAAGTGAGCCTGGAAAAAGATATTCCATACAAATGGGAATCAAAAGGCAATTGGAGTACTATAACTCATATCACATAAAATAAACATTAAAATAAAGATTATTACAAGAAACAAAGAAGAACGCTACATAATGATCAAGGATTCAATCCAAGAAGAAGATATAGCAATTATAAATATATGTGCACCCAACATAGAAGCATCTCAATACATAAGGCAAATGCTAACAGTTATGAAAAGGGAAATCAACAGTATCACAGTAATAGCAGCGGACTTTAACACTCCACTCACATTAATGGTCAGATCATCCAGAGGAAAAATTAATAAGGACATGCAAGCCTTAAATGACCCATTAGACCAGATCAACCTATTGATATTTTCAGGACATTCCATCAAAAGAAACAGAATACACTTTTTTCTCAAGTGCACATGGGAAATTCTCCAGGATAGATCACATCTTGGGTCACAAATCAACTCTTCATAAATTTAAGAAAATTGAAGTCATATCAAGCATTTTTTTCTGACCACAAAACTGTAACATTAAGTATCAATTAACAGGAAGACAAACACATGAAGGCTACTCAATACACTCCTAACTAACCAAGAGGTCACTGAAGAAATCAAACAGAATATAAAACAATATCTAAAAACAAATGACAAGGGAAACATGACAATCTATAACTTATGGGATGAAGCAAAAGCAGTGCTAAGAGGTAAGTTCATAGCAATACAAACCTAACTCAAGGAACAAGAAAAGATCAAATAAATAACCTTACACCTAAAGCAACTAAAAAAAGAAGAACAGCAACAACAACAACAAAACTAAGAGTTAGTGGAAGGAAAGAAACTAAAGATCAGAGCAGAAATAAATGAAATATATGAAATATCAAGCATTTTTATGACCACAACACTATGAGATTAAATATCAATTAACAGGAACACAAACACATGAAGGCTACCCAATACAATCCTAGCTAACCAAGAGGTCACTGAAGAAATCAAACAGGAAAGTAAAAAAATAATCTATAAACAAATGACAAGGAAAACATGACAATCTATAACTTATGGGATGAAGCAAAAGCAGTGCTAAGAGGGAAGTTCACACCAATACAAACCTAACTCAAGGAACAAGAAAAAATCAAATAAACAACCTTACACTTAAAGCAACTAGAAAAAGAACAACCACAAAATCCAAAGTTAGTGAAAGGAAAGAAATAAAAGATCAGAGCAAAAATAAATGAAATATATAAAATGTATGTGAAATAAATGAAAAATAAATGAGAAAAAATAACAAAGATCAATAAAGCTAAAGCCTAGTTCTTTGAGAAGATAAAATTGACAAACCATTAGTCAGAATCACCAAGAAAAAAAAGGACAACACAAATCAATAAAATTAGAAGTGAAAAGGGAGAGGTTACAACAGATAATTCAGAAATGAAAAGGATCATAAGAGACTACTACAAGCAACTGTATATGATGGGGAAAAGACATCCTCTTCAATAAATGGTGTTGGTAAAACTGAACAGCTACTGGTAAAAGAATGAAATTAGAATACTTCCTAATACCATATTTAAAAATAAAGTCAAAATGTATTAAAGACTTAAATCTAAGGCCAGAAATTATAAAACTAAAACTCTTACTGGAAAACATAGTTCAGAACACTCTTTGACATTAACTGCAGCATTATCCTATTTGACCTACCTCCTGGAGTAATGGAAATAAAAACAAAAATAAACAAATGAGGCCCAAAGATTTTTCACAGCAAAAAAAAACTGTAAAAAGCTGAAAAGACAACACTGGGAGCTTGAGAAAATATTTTCAAATAAAACAATTCACAAAGTATTAATCTCCAATATACACAAGTGGCTTATGTAGATAAACAACTCAATGAAAAATGGGCAGAAAATACAAACTTTAAAAAAAATGAGCAAAACTTTTCTCCAACGAAGACATACAGATGGCCAACAAATACCTGAAAAGATGTGTTGTTCATTATTATAGATATGCAAATCAAAACTAAAATTAGGTATCACCTTATACTCTTCAGAATGACCATCATTAAAAAAATCTACAAACAAATACNTGAGCAAAACTTTTCTCCAACGAAGACATACAGATGGCCAACAAATACCTGAAAAGATGTGTTGTTCATTATTATAGATATGCAAATCAAAACTAAAATTAGGTATCACCTTATACTCTTCAGAATGACCATCATTAAAAAAATCTACAAACAAATACTGGAGGGGTTGTGGAGAAAATGGAACTCTATGCACTGTTGGTGGGAAGTGAGGTTGCCACAATGGAGAAGAGAATAGATATTATTTAAAGAACCGGGAAAAAAAAAAAAACTACCATGAAAGTGAAGTCACTCAGTCGTGTCCAACTCTTTGCAACCTTATGGAGCCCACCATCCTCCTCTATTCATGGGATTTTCCAGGCAAGAACATTGGAGTGGTTTGCCATTTCCTTCTCCAAGGTATCCTCTCAATCCAGAGATTTAACTCGGGTCTCCCACATTGTAGGCAGACTCTTTACCA
>SJYV01004642.1:0-10139 GCA_006410875.1 Neotragus pygmaeus
GGCCTTACTGGCCTGCTTGACCAAGAAAATTAGGTGGCTGTGAAATTCTAGGATTCCCAACTTCAGGTCTTAAGAAGCCTTTCAGTCCCCCTGGTCTTCGGGAATACTCTAACTATTGTGAGAAAGCCATACTCAGGTACCATGTGCAGGGCTCACAAGGAAATAAGCTGAAGAGAAAGTAAGAGAGAGGTCGGCCCATGAATAAGAATTTTCTCTGTGTGTGCACTCAGGCGCTCAGTCGTGTTTGACTCTTTGTGACCACATGGACTATAGCAGGCCAGGTTCCTCTGTCCATGGAATTTTTTAGGCAAGGATACTGGCATGGGGTGCCATTCCTTCCTCTAGGGGGTCTTCCCCCGACCAGGGATCAAACCTGCTTCTGCATCAGCAGGTGGATTCTTTAATCACTAGTGCCGTCTAGGAAGCCTTCTCTAAGAGCCCCCAAATCAGCCTTGCCCCAAGGAAAGGACAGATTCCCATTTTACTGGCCGTTCATGCGATCACAGCTGAGGCCCACACATCTCAGAACAGAGGTGAGCTGAACAACTGAGTTCCACGCAAGTCTCATGATCATGAGCAAAGTGAATGGTAGTGACTTTAAACTGCCTACTTTGGAGTTGTTTGTTACACAGCAGTGGATGACTGGGCGGGTTCTGATATCCCTCTGGCTGCAGTAAGGTGTGTTCTACAAGGAAACAAGGACACTGGTAGCTGAGTCAGAATGTGGCCACGGATATGGAGGGAACTGGCTGGAATAAGTCCCACTGCGGAGCACCAGATAATTGATGCTTTTAAACTGTGGTGCTGGAGAAGAGTCTTGAGAATCCCTTGAACTGTAAGGAGATACAATCAGTCCATCCTGAAGGAAATCAGTCCTGAATATTCATTGGAAGGACTGGTGCTAAAGCTGAAACTACAATACTTTGGCTACCTCATGCGAAGAACTGACTCATTGGAAAAGACCCTGATGCTGGGAAAGATTGAAGGCAGGAGGAGAAGGGGATGACAGAGGATGAGATGGTTGGATGGCATCACTGACTCAATGGACATGAGTTTGAGTAAACTCTGGGAGTTGGTGATGGACAGGGAGGCCTGGCATGCTGCCGTCCATGGGGTTGCAAAGAATAGGCCACTACTGAGCTACTGAACTGAACTGAACTGAGGAGGTAGAATTGGAAAGCTTGACCACCTTGGTGAGCAGGGGAGATGCAGCAACATGTGTCATTTTCTTCCTATTTGCTTTCCTCTAAGAGGTCTAACTCTTTACTTTGCTACTTTCTCCATGTTTTCAGGGATCTCAGGAGTGCCACTGGCCACTTGGTCATGAGAATAACACAGAAATTGTGTGGCAGATGGTCGTGCCTTGCCATGCTAAGTCACTTCAATTGTGTCTGACTCATTGCGACACTATGGACTGAAGCCTGCCAGGCTCCTCTGTCCGTGGGATTCTCCAGGCAAGAATACTGGAGTGGGTTGCCATGCCCTTCTCCCAGGGATCTTCCCGACCCAGAGAATGAACCCACATCTACTGTGGCTCCTGTATTACAGGCGGATTATTTACAGCCGCCATCGGGCAAGCCCTGGCAGATGGCTGTACATGAGGGTAAAAATGCCTGTCAATACATCCTTAGAAATAGGAGGTTTGGGTTTATTGAAGACTATACACCCAGGGTTGTACTGGTCTGTTGTTGTTCAGCCACTAAGTTGTGTCCAACTCTTTGAGACCCCATGGACTACAGCATGGCAGACTTTTCTGTCTTTCACTACCTCCTGGAGGTTGCTCAGACTCAAGTCTATTGTGTTGGTGCTGCTACATAAGCATCTCATCCTCTGTTGCCCCCTTCTCCCCCTGCCCTCAGTCTTTCCCAGCATCAGGGTCTTTTCATCACATTTGATGGCCAGAGAATTGGAGCTTCAGCTTCATCATCAGTCCTCGCAATGAATATTCAGGGTTGATTCGCTGTAGGATTGACTGGTTTGATCCCTTGGAGTCCAAGAGACTCAAGAGTCTTCTCCAGCATCACAATTTGAAAGCACCCAGTTCTTCAGTGCTCAGACTTTTTTATGATACATGACTACTGGAAAAACCATAACTTTAACTATATGAACTTTTGTCAGCAGAATGTTGTCTCTGCTTTTTAATATGCTGTCTAGATTTGTCATAGCTTTCCTTCAAGAAGCAAGTGTCTTTTAATTTCATGGCTGCAGTCACTGACCACAGTGATTTTGGAGCCCAAGAAAATAAAATCTGTCATTCAAGAAATAACAAAAATAATCTAGAAAAAATCCAGATTACTAGTAATTTAGTAATCCAAAACATTTACCTTCACCTCATAGCTAATTACAAACCACTAGAAATGCTTTAGGCAGAAACGAGTATTATTAACAGTGATGCAGGGAAAAGAGGAAAGAGTTCCCAACAATTGACCTTCCATTGGGTCCATGTGTCTGAAACTGGTACACGAAGGCAAAGACAACTCCTAGCACCATTTTGGAAAATAAGTGTAATAGAATATTGGTTCATTGGGTCATTTAACAGTGACACTTTAATTTGTATCTATCCATAGTAGTTTCACATTCCAATATTTTACTGGATCTATTTTTTACAATGATCTATTAGTTTCTGCTGTACAATGAAGTGAATTAACTACATGTATATATACGCAGTTATGAACTCAAAAGATGCTTGCTCCTTGGAAGAAAAGCTATGACAAACCAAGACAGCATATTAAAAAACAGAGACGTTACTTTGTCCTCAAAGGTCTGTCTGGTCAAAGCTATGGTTTTTCCAGCAGTCATGTATGGCTGTGAAAGTTGGACTGTAAAGAAAGCTGAGCACCAAAGAATTGACGCTTTTGAACTGTGGTGTTAAAGAAAACTCTTTAGAGTCCCTTGGACTGCAAGGAGATCAAACCAGTCAATCCTAAAGGAAATCAGTCCTGAATATTCATTTGAAGGACTGCTGCTGAAACTCTAATACTTTGGCCACCTGATGCAAAAAACTTTTCATCATTTGAAAAGAATCTGATGCTGGGAAAGACTGAAGGCAAGAGGAGAAGGCAACGGCAGAGGATAAGATGGTTGGATGGCATCATTGACTCGACAGACATGAGTTTGAGCAAGCTCCAGGAGTTGGTGATGGACAGCGAAGCCTGGCATGCTGCAGTCCATGGGGTTGCAAAGAGTCAGACATGACTGAGTGACTGAACTGAACTGATATATATATATATATATCCCCTCCCTCTTGAACTTATCTCCCTCTTATCTACCCCATCCCACCCCTCTAGGTCATCACAGAACACTGAGCTGAGCTCTCTGTGCTATACAGCAGGTTTCCACTAGCTGTCTATTTTGAAAGATGGTAGCGTATACATCTTAACCCCTGTCTCCCAATCTGTCCCACCCTCCCCTTCGTCCCATGTTCACACATCCATTCTCTGTCCATGTCACTATTCTTACTCTGCAAAGAGGTTCATCTATAGCATTTTTCTGGATTCTACGTATATGTATTAATAAACAATATGTGTTTTTCTCTTTCTGACTTACTTCACTCTGTATGATAGACTATAGGTCCACCCACATCTCCTAATTTTTTAAAGCTTTGTGTGTGTTAAATATAATGCCAAATGAAATGGGAGTTCTCAAAAGTTTGTAAAAGTTTCAGTGTGTCAGTGAAGGTCATAGTTTCTAATTCATCAGTGTAATTAAATGCAATCACATTTTTAAAGGAAAATTGTTAGAATGGAGATCAGGATGTGAAACTCGCCCTAGCGTCTGGCATCACTGAGAAGAGACGTTGCGGCCCACTCTTGCATTTCACATTCAGGGGATTTGTAGCTATTATTTCTTATTTAGGAAGTAAAATTGACTGCACCTGGGCACATTATTAGCTGCTCACTACAGGGAACCTCATGTTGATGGGCTATAATTTAGCAGAGAAGAAAAAAAAAAGAGCCAAGCCAATTAAAATGAAGCACATCACGATGCCCTTTCACTGATTGTTTGTCAGAATTTATTATCTTATATTGAACAAATAAGGGATAATTAGAAAAGGAATAAGTGTGACATAATCAAAATCTGGGGAACAAATTACTCCTCCTGCATATGAAGAAAAGGTCTTCCTAAGCTGTCAAGATTGGTCTTGCCCAAGGAGAGAAGAATACCACGTGGATGGGCATCTCCCCCACTGAGATTCACAGAGAACTTGAGCAACATCCACTGCTCAGACTCCAACCTCACTGCCAGTTTATTTGCGTGCTTTTGCACCAACATTCAGAGAAGGCAATGGCATCCCACTCCAGTACTCTTGCCTGGAAAATCCCATGGATGGAGGAGCCTGGAAGGCTGCAGCCCATGGGGTCGCTGAGGGTCAGACACGACTGAGTGACTTCACTTTCACTTTTCACTTTCATGCAATGGAGAAGGAAATGGAAAACCACTCCCATGTTCTTGCCTGGAGGATCCCAGGGATGGGGTCGCACAGAGTCAGACACGACTGAAGCAACTTAGCAGCAGCCGCACCAACATAATGATTCAAGGTGGTCACCAATGTTTCTTTCTGGTGGTACTTTCCCATGTGACCAGACCCCCAAAAGCCCTGGACCCCAGTACACAAGAGGGCTTCCCTGACCTGGGACACTTGGCATGAGGCACACAGTACACGGCTACAGGAACAGTGTGTCCTGGGCGATCACACAGGAGGACGATGGAAGCCAGTGCTGGTCTTCTCCACACTCTGTCCAATGCATCCTTTCCCTGTAGTGACTCTGCAGTATATTCTTTTACTATAATAACCTGCCCCTGAGTCCTGAGTTACTGACCTTGACTGTGGTCATAGAGCACCAAAAACAGACAAAGCCCAAAGACAAGTCAAGGCCCACGACAAAAGAAAGCCACAGAGTGGACTGCTGCTGCTGCTCACATCCCTGAACACCAGGGGTTACAGCCTGCCCGCTCCCAGCCCCCGTGAATAGCAGCGCTGGACACTGGAGATGCCCAGGCCCTGATGCTATGTCTGCCCTGGATAGCCAATGTCCAGGATGTCACTGGACCAGGTCTCTGCTTGACCTCATGGGCTCCCGGGTATTGCAACTTGAGCAGCTTCCTAGTCTCTGCAGCGTAGACCCTTTGGCCCCAGTGACTCTTTGTTGTGGGACATTCTGCTCATTATGGGATGTTTAGTAGAATCTGTCCTCTGTGCTCTGGGTGTCACTAGCTGCCTCTCAATTAGGAGCATCAAAAATGACTGCTGACATTGTCACAGAGAGTCCTGGGGTAAAACTACCCCTGGCTGAGGGTCACCATGGCAGCTACAAGCTCACCTGAAAAACTGAGAGTCCGCTGACTCAGCATCTGCAGTGTCCTCTTCTCACGTACACTCACAGGACAGACAAGTTTTCAGAAAGAGGAAGGGCATTCAGATGCAAAGTCCCCGGGCACTCCTCACCATCAAAGCCTTCATCAGTGTAGCTGCCTGCATTAAAGTGAAGAGTCAAGGGCAACGGGAAGTATACCTCTGCTTTCTCAAGGAAATTCTCTTTCCTTTTTAAAATTTATTTGTTTTTAATTGGAGGATGATTGCTTTAGAATTTTGTGTTTAGAATTTTTGTGTTTCTGCTAATTATCAACATGAATTGGCCATCAGTTCAGTTCAGTTCAGTGGCTCAGTCGTGTCCAACTCTTTGCGACCCCATGAATTGCAGCCCATCAGGCCTCCCTGTCCATCACCAACTCCTGGAGTTCACTCAGACTCATGTCCATCGATAGACATACACATATCCCCTCCTTCATGAATCTCCCTCCCACTCCATCCCACCCCTCTAGGTTGTCACAGAGGACCAAGCTGAACTCCTGAGCTATATAGCAACAAATCTAGATATCCATCGACAGATTAATGGATAAAGAAGCTGTGGTACATATATACATATACAATGGAATATTACTTAGCCATAAAAAGCAATGAATTTGAGTCAGTTCTAATGAGGTGGATGAATACAGAGCCTGTTATACAGAGTGAAGTGAGTCAGAAAGAGTAAAACAAATATCATGTATTCACGCAAATATATGGAATCTAGAAAAAATGGCACTGATGAACCTATTTTCAGCACAGGAATAGAGACTCAGATGCAAAGAACAGACTTATGGACATGGTGGGGGAAGGAGATGGTAGGGCAAACTGAGAGAGTAGCTTTGAAATATATGCATTACCATGTGTAAAATAGATAGCTAATGGGGAATTGTAAGGACATTTTCTTTACTCACAGTTCTTTCTCCTGAAATAAGAGCTTAATTAAGACTGATTGAAATATGACACTGCCTTAAGAAAGGAAAGTACCATGTTTCAAGGAACATCTCTGGTGAGAAGAAACCCGCTAGTTAGTGCTCATAGGAGCAATGGGCTTCTTGATGTCTCAGAATGTGAGCTTCATGTTCACAATTCTAAAGGAAAAGTAAACTGTGTTTTTGCAGTTACCTGATGAACTCCAACTATGAACCCTCTGTGGTCTTTGCCCTTATGGCGCATGCACTGGGCTTGGTCTGAGAAAGGAGGGGAGGAGGCTGGCAGGGGTTATGCAGGGGGTGGGATGAGTTGGGAAAGGTGCATCCTGAGCATGCGCCGCCGTGGCCTCCACGCGTGAGGCGCAAAGGGGCTGTGGGAGAGAGGGCTAGAAACTGACAGCTGCCCATCCGGGTTTACTCTGCCCCAGTCTTTCCAGCACGTTTGTGCTCTGCCAGATACAATCTACAGAGCCCTTAATACATTCTGAATTACCTAATTTGAACATTATAGGTTAGTAAATCACATCAGGTTAAGAACATCCCTCCAGGTAGACAGACTTAAAAAGAATCAATGTTTTAGGGGTAATGTTTTTCAGAAAAAATAAAATAGAATTCACTCTAATTTTGTTATTATGCAGTTCACAGTTCTCCATTTTGCTTGCAAGTATGATATAAAATATTGCACCTATTAAATTATTCTAATATACAGTTTAACTCATCAGACCAAAAGGAAACCAGGTCCCCTTAGCACAACTTATTCTTAGTGACAGCTTCTGCTGATTATCACCTTAATGTCTACTCCTACATGATCTGCGAAATAATTTATTCTAGAAGCTTGTTTTCCCATCACATCCACGAGCATAAATATGCTAGTCCACAAGACTTAATGTATTTGTGTGTGTGTGAAAGATAAAATCTGAAACAGAAAACTGGTGTAACCCCAGTCAAAATATTCGAACAGACACCTTGATAAAGACACAGATAGCGAATAAGTACGTGGGGGAAGGTCCAACATACTAGCCATTAAGTCATTTAAATTAGTCAATTTAAATCACATCTGAAAACACTATGACACCTTTTAGAATGACAGAGAGAAAGGGGGTGAAGGGAGGAGAGAAGGGAAGAAGGGAGGGGGAGGGAGGAAGGAAGAAATTCAACAATACCTAGTGCTGGCGACGATCTGACAATACAGAGGAACTAGGTTTCTCATACACTGCTAGGCGGAACTCAAAATGAATTAGCCGTTTTGGAAACAATTTGACAGGTCTTAATAAAGTTATATATTTACTTATTAATATCATGCAACTCTGAAGTGCTGCTCTGAGGGATTCACTCACCTGAAATAAAAACAATGTTCACATAAACTCTAAAGTGAATGTTTATAATGCCTCTATTGATAACCTCAAATGCATCATGATAAGTGAGAGAAGTCAGACTCAAAAGGCTACCAGAGTTGGGTTTTTTGGAGGGACAAGGGATGGGAAGAAGCTGAGAGGAAGTTGATTACAGAAGGATGTCTGAGGTGTCTGGGAGAGTTAATGTCAATCAGTCATCAGTGTTCATTGGAAGGACTGATGTTGAAGCTGACACTTCAATACTTTGGCCACCTGATGTGAAGAGCTAACTCATTTGAAAAGACCCTGATGCTGGGAAAGATTGAGGGCAGGAGGAAAAGGGGATGACAGAGGATGAGATGGTTGGATGGCATCACTGACTGGATGGACATGGGTTTGGGTGAACTCTGGGAGTTGGAGATGGACAGGGAGGCCTGGCATGCTGTGGTTCATGGGGTTGCAAAGAGTTGGACACAACTGAACTGAACTGAACTACATCTGAACATGGCAAAGGTTATTTGACTCTATGCATTTGTCAAAATTTGCGGAAGTAAACTTAAAAATAATGAATTTTATTCTATGCTCATTATAATTGCATACATTTTAAAAAGAAAAAACCAGCTTGACGGCAATAATGGAGCCTGGGATGTTGAGATGAGCTTATAATTAGTAACAAATAGTGTATGTTGCCTCATACCCAACATTCTCTGGATCTCTTCTCCCTCATTTCAGCTTTCCCGGTTCAAGACGCAGCTACAAAGATCCTTTCATAAAAGCTGTTCCAGGAGACATGTCAACCTGCTACCAGAGGAGGGTTCAATTCATTGGGGCAACTGAGGAAAACAGCAAGAAAATGGACACCTTAAATAACCGTAACATCCCCATGACAGAACAGAGGATCTTGTGGTCAGAAGTTCTGATTTACAGAACATATTAATGGGGCCCTGGCTGCCGAGCCCTCTGTTTCCTGTATGCTGGTTTTTGCTGACCAGGAGGGGCAGGTGTTCACTGGAACGAGTCCAGTCATGGGCTGGGTGAGAGGGGAGTTACGGTTTCCACCAGAGCTGAACTTTCCAGACTCCTCCCTTACCAAGTATCCGTCTCCATCTTGCTTTTGCATTAAGTGTATTTGGTAAATTTATTTGTAGGTAGTACATAGAGGGGCTTCCCTGGTGGCTCAGCTGGTAAAGAATCTGCCTGAGATGCAGGAGACTTTGGTTCAATCCCTGGGTCAGGAAGATCCCAGGAGAAGGGAATGGCTACCCACTCTAGTATTCTTGCCTGGAGAATCTTATGGACAGAAGAGCCTGGAGGTCTACAGTCCATGGAGTCACAAAGAATCAGACACAACTGAGCAACTAACACACACACACACAGGACACAGAGATGGCTCCAAATGCTTCAAAGAACTGTTTTAATGCAGAGTCTGATGCACAAAGAGAAGAACTGGGAAGGGAGTCAGGGCTGGCACNACACACACACACAGGACACAGAGATGGCTCCAAATGCTTCAAAGAACTGTTTTAATGCAGAGTCTGATGCACAAAGAGAAGAACTGGGAAGGGAGTCAGGGCTGGCACTGAGTGGACCCACGGATCAGCCACAGAAATAGAACAGGAAGGGGAAAGTGTAAGAAATAGGACAGGAAGGGGAAAGTGTAAGAAATTGGAAAGCCACTTCATATGTCACTTACCACCACCATGAAAAAGATCTCTAAACAGGACTAGGATTTTTAAATACTCAATAGCTTAATTTAGTCTAAAGTTCATGCATGTTCCCATAAACACCACTGGGAACCCACAGTCATCACCTTCCTTCTCACTTCTTACCCCTTGACCTTCACTTGGTCCCCCACGTGAGGATGCTTTCCCACTTTTAAAGTTAAAAAGTAAAATAAAATAATGGCTTTTGTGTGTCAGCCACTCTGCTGAAGGTGTGGAAAAACATGTGTACTTCAGTAGAAAACAGTAGAGCCCTGCAGAGATGATCTGATTTTGGACGTCATTGTCTTTGAGCTACTCTACAATTCTGTAGTTTGCAGGTAACTGATATTCACACAAATTCTGCCCCATTTGGTAGGGGTTTAATGATGCCTCTCCCCACTCCCCAAGGAAAAGCCAGTTCTGCCCCCATTCATGTATGTATTTCAATATCCCTGATGGATAAATGTTTCTGTTTCAAATGTTTCTCTTTTAAACTGGTCACAACATCTTATCAGCTCCCTCATTGAATAAGCTACATGAAATCTTCAGCATATGTTCATTTTTATATCTGCATGAGCGATCTTCTAACAGAAAAGTCCCTAACCCTAAGGGTATTTGAAGGTTCCTGGAACAGCCCACACTGTGTGCCTTCAGGCTTCCTGTGACTTGAAGTCGGGACTAGAACAAGCTGCTTTGCCTTTCAGGTGGTGCTTTTGATTGAGCTGGCTCAACACCTGTCCTCAGGAAATATTTGTTAGAATTAAAAGCACTTAACACAGATGTGTATGTATCCAATACCAAAAAAGGAAAAGAAAAAAAAAAA
>SJYV01004644.1:0-11632 GCA_006410875.1 Neotragus pygmaeus
AAGACTCACCTGAGATAACAGACCTAAATAAAACACCTTAGATAATGGCTGGTATAGAAGAGATGATTGATGGATAAATATTCATTGTGGCCTGATAACTGATCATTCCAAAGAGAAATTAAATCTTTAAACTTTGTTCTTTGGTATTTCACCACCACCAAATGTGAATGACCCACTTTTAAATAGCAATAACAATTAAAATAATAATTTAAATACATGGCCAAAGTGTCCCCCTTGTGAGTTTGATGTCAGTAGAAACAGTTTTGGCTTGAATGGCTCAGATTTGACAAATGGTATCTCTCACAGAAGAGAGAGGTGGAGGTCTAATGCAAAATCTTTGTTCCTGTTAGGGCAGAAGCTCTCTTGGGCTCTTGTTCAACCACCACAAGGGCATGGATAACATTGCCTTGAACTCCAGTCATAGCATTCACATTTCTCATCTAGGATAGAAAAATGAAGTATTCATGTTTGTATTTTATGTTTATATATTTATAGAGAAAAATCATTGTATCATATCTACTCATGGAATTCACCGCAATCCAAGAGAGATAAATATTTTTACCTAAATGCCACTGTCATTTTTCCCACTCCCAAATCTTGTTCTCCAAAGGTAATCATCATCATGACTCTATAAGTCAATGCTATTCATTCTTTTTCTTTAATTAATTTATTTTTAATTGGAGAATAATTGCTTTACAGCTATCTATTCTTGATTCAGCTTTTACATAATGAACAAATTTATTGAAAATAGAATGCACCATGTCAAAGAATGTCCAAAGGACTTGAAAAAAAAGGAGGAGGATGGGGAGGGGGAGAGGGAGGAGGAGGAGGAAAAGAACTTGAAAAAAAATCAAGATTTCCTTTATTGAAATCCCAATTGAAACTGCAGTATTGTCAAATATCTAATAGAAAAATAACTAAATTCGACTACCTAAAAATACTTTGAAAACTTATAAGAACTCATTGGCAGTAGGAAACACAAGTGAAAATAAAAGGCATAGATTTAACACACTATCAAAATGAGAAAGGATGAGGAAAACAGACTCCTACTACTGGTTGTGTTCCATTCAGTTCAGTTCAGTTCAGTCTCTCAATCATGTCCGACTCTTTGCGACCCCATGGACTGCAGCACCCCAGGCTTCCCTGTCCATCACCAATTCCTGAAGCTTGTTCAAACTCATGTCCATTTTAAATCCACCTTGAACACCTGGAAGTTCTCAGTGGAGAGGGATAAAAAGTGTCTTATGCATCTTTTGATTCAGGAATCCACATCTAGATATACATATTAGAGGTGGGGGGCGGTGGGCAGGGGGCAGGAAGATCCATTACATAACAAACTTTACTGAAAAAAAAAAGAAAGAAAGAAAAAGTGAGTAAATTAGTGTCTTTCTAAAGATGTGTTTGCAAGCAGTTAGGCTATGTTTTCATGTTTAAAGCAATTTAAATAACTGAACTAGAAAATGGAAGGTTTGAGAAAGGTGATCAAGATCTATACAGAGTACATTTTGACATAAAGTTGGAGAGAGGGCATGCTCCTAAGATAGGGGTGTGAAGGTATATATTGCTGACCTTGCCAGGTGGAAGCAAGCTCCCTTACCCTCCTGTGTCAGTCACCAGGACCACCACAACTAATTAGCAAATCTCTAGGAAAACATTCTTCCTCGCCTCTACCTGGCTTCTGGAGACTCCTTGGCACTCCTTCCCCTGCTGCTGCATCACTCCAGCCTCTGTCCCTTCTTTACGTGCCCACCGCCCTGCGCCTTGTCTCTGTATCACTTCCTCTTCTTGGAAGGACGCCAGTCTTTGGATGTGGGGCCCGCCTAAGGCAGCATGGGCTTCCCAGGTGGCTCAGGGGTAAAGAATGTGCCTTCAATGTAGGAGACGTGGCTTTGATCCCTGGGTCAGGAAGATCCCCTGGAGAAGGAAATGGCAACCCACTCCAGTATTCTTGCCTGGGAAATCCAATGGACAGAGGAGCAGAGGGGGCTACAGTCCAGGGGGTATGAAAGACTCGGACGCGACTGAGCAACTAAACAACAAGCATGACCTCCTTCTAAGTAAGTCATTTGAAAAAAGCCTTAGTTCAGTGATATTCTGTGAGTTTCCAGAGAACGTATATTCTGCAGTTGTGACTATAGTGCTCTATCTATGCCCAGTAGGTCGGTTTAGCTAATATTTTGAACCAATTCTAACATATGACTACAATTTTCCTGTTTCTTTTGTTACTGAGTGAGATGAATATCAACCATGATGAATGTTTTTCATTTCTTTTTAACTCTGCCAGTATCTACTATGTATATTTTTAATCATATTAGTCATATAAAATTTAAACTTTTCAGATATGCACTTGCATTGAACATTTTCATTAATAAATATCCTTTTATAAGCATTTTTTCTCCTGAAATCCTTTTCGGCTAATGATTATTGAGATATAGTTGCCTTGTTCTTTTTTTAGAATATTTATGATACTGCTTTTTCTGCTTTTTACTTTCACACTTTCTATATTTTAGTGTTACACATATATCACCTTTATACTTTGGTTTGGGATTTCTGTCCAGGATTGAAATGTTTTGTTTTACAGACACGTTTACTCAGCCTACATGGTAGGAAGGGTCACAATGTGACTTAGAGAGGGCTGTGTCATTTCCACAGGTGCAGAGTCCTGCACATCACCTTTCATCACACCCACATACCAAGATGAAGCAGAGGAAGAAGGCAGGCTGTGGGCCAGGAAGACATACCTGCAGTCCTGGGGAGGCCTTTTCAAAGAGGGCCACTGGGTCACTCTAAGTTAACTTGCCTCCCATTGGAGGAACCCCAGTATTCCTGGAGGGAGATCGGGCTTCCTGACTCCTCTGTTTGTGCTGAGATGTAACAGAGGAAGTTTGGCCCCAGGACTGCATCTTCCTGGGACCCGGGGCGTTGGGAGCCCCAGTGCACTCAGAGGCCAAGTAACAGCTAATTGGCCATTTGAGGCCACGAGTCCCAGCTGCACCACATGGAGAGCGTCTTCCCAGTAGAGGGACCTAAAGACGCAGAGGCCATGAATACCAGCCAGCTCAGGGACAGGACAAAGAGGAACAAGTGAGTTGAGTCCACCCCAGTTCCTACTTGTACCAAGACTAAAGACCCAAGCATTTCCTGCATCAACTTAGAGTACCTGGCCTGCCTCTCACTGTGACCCCAGGTGCCTTCCTCGGAAACCTTTCCAATCACCCTTCATTGCACAGAAAGCGAGACCTGAACAGGGTGGAGAGTCCTCTGTACCAACTCATTACCATCAGCACAAACCTGGGTCAGGAGCCCTGTTGATCTTGGGAGCAAAAGGTCCTTGGTGAGTCATGCCTCTCCTGACATCACAGGAGCAGTTCAGTCATCACTTAGCAGGGTGTGGATCAACATCACTGAGAGATAAGTCCTGGGAGCCTGAAGCCTGATCAACACGCTCCCCTCACCCACCCACCTACTACAATGAGCCAGGGTCAGTTATGGCAGAGGTCCAAAATTTAAAGAGAGTAGAAGTAATAAGGGGGTCTCATATAAATTCGGGCTTTAATCTAATGCCTGAGATTCTATATTTCTGACAACCTCCAGGTGATGCTAGTGCTGTAGGAGTAACAATTTTACCTGAAGGACTCAAGCATAGTATACAAATGGAGGCTTGCAGACACCAGCAGACTTTTTGCTTTATCTGGAAAGGCACATCGCAGGCTCACTCACAAGTAGGTTTACTGAAGCAGCAACCATAGGCCCATTTAGTCATTTCAATAAGCCAAGGCAATGTGTGAGATTGTTTTCTCAGAAACCAAGCTTGGATTCTGAGGTAAACATGTCAATCTTTACTCATGGGCTTCCTCAGACATCCTAGGGGTCACTATTGTGATGATCAAAGGCCCCAGAGGTGGACAAACGGGGCTGTTCTGTTTCTGTTCTGTTCTGTCCTGGAAACAGAACAGAAACCCCAGGGGACAGAGAAGCAAGACAGCCAGCCTGGGGTGGTGGGGAGAAGGCGGTCGCTGTGGTCACAGTGAATCTGTTGTGTGTATGGCCAGGGAGGGAACAGAATGGACAGCAAAAGCTTGGCCGTGATGACTGCGACTGTTTGCACAGGACAGAGGTGGGAGGCATGGGTGGGTGGGCATGGAGTGTAAGGCAGACCACCACTCTGCTCTTAGCACCAGCTTCAAACACATATTGAACCCTGCTTGAGCATCCAGGTCAGACTGTCCCCTCTGCCATCATGTGAGAGCTGGAGTCAAGTCTGCCAGAAGAGGGAAAATGGACAAGCCACATGGCCACCCACCTTCTGCTTTGCTGGGAAGAATGAGCTCTCTCAGACCACCTTCTAAGAAAACTTAAGCTTGGGGGAACTTGAGGGTCATCACTCCTCCATAGGCACCACTGACCACCCATCCTCTGCCCACACACCCCCAGCCCCAGGCCAGCACTGTGGTGCTGCAGATATGACCTCTAGAAAACATGAAGAGCTCGAAAATCAACTTCCACCCTCTTGCCAATCCTTTCTGTCTTCCTAGGAGGCACCATGGCTCTGTATCCACCTTCCTTCACCACTCCTTCTCATTTAGGATGGATCTTCCCCCAACCATTCCTCTGGCCATCACAGAGCTGGTTCCCATGTGCCACGTGAGTGTAGTGCTCAGCTCTGCTCAGGACAGACCAGGGAGTGCTAGGCTGAGGCAGGCACAGGAAGAAGCACCTTGTGGAAGACCCAAAGGGTGCAGATGTGACAATGTTGAAAGTGAAAGTATCGGTCGCTGAGTCGTGTCCGACTCTCTGTGACCCCGGAGACTGTAGCCTGCCAGGCTCCTCCGTCCATGGAATTCTCCAGGCAAGAATGCTGGAGTGGGTAGCCATTCCCTTCTCTAGGGGATCTTCCCGAACTAGGGATTGTACTCAGGTCTCCTAATTGCAGGCAGATTCCTTACTGTCTGAGCCACCAAAGTTGATGGTTCCCATTGTTCAAAGTAACCGAGCCCTTGTGGTGTGCCAAGGAGCCGGGACGCACGGAGTAAGGACAGAGAGATGACACACCCATGTGCTGAGTGTGTTAAAGTGCCTGTCTTGCTGCGTCTGTGGCCGTAGAGCTGGGCTGTCCCCTGTCCGTAGATCCTCCAGTATCTGGGCATTGCAAGAAGGGACCTTTAAAATATCAAGGATGTAGAGGTCTCTAACGATGGTTGCCACCAAGGTCCCAGCTCAGTGACAAAGATGCCAAGTTAGACCCCAGGGCATGCCGAGAGACAGGCAAAGCAGCACACTAGCCTGATGAGGGCAGGGCCCTGATATGCTTGTAGAGTAGCCTGGAGATAGAACTGTCATTGAGTAACATCCTGGTGGCACAAAGTGTTTAACAATTTCTGAAATTAAAGAATGAGTTTAAAAAAAGGAAAGTGAAGTCGCTCAGTCATGTCTGATATTTGCGACCCCATGGACTATAGCCTACCAGGCTTCTCCATCCACAGGATTTTCCAGGCAAGAGTATTGGAGTCGGTCGCCATTTCCTTCAGGGGCAAAAATGCAGGATAAGATACCAGAGAAGGTTCAGAGATGGCACAGCTCAGGATCAAACCCATGGGAAGGGAGAACATGTCCTTTAAAGCAAGGACAAGGAGATGGAAGCCATTCTTACACAGCAGACTCTCCGCTTGGCATGAGCCCTGGAACCATCTCAGAGCAAACACTCAGAGTCTCCCACAGAGTGAGTGTTGCGAGCATACTTTGTTGCTGTTTAGTGGCTTGGTTGTGTCCGACTCTCTGTGACCCCATGACTGTAAATCTCCAAGCTCCTCGGCCCATGAGTTTTCCCAGGCAAGAATATTGGTGTGAGTTGCCATTTCTTCTCCAAGGGATCTTCCCAGCCCAGGGATCAAACCCGAGTCTCCTGCATTGCAGGCAGAGTCTTTACCTCTCAGCCACCGAGGAAGCCCTCCAAGCACCTTAGCGAAAGTGAAGTCAGTCATGTCCGACTCTTAGCGACCCCACGGACTGCAGCCCACCAGGGCCCTCCATCCATGGGGTTTTCCAGGCAAGAGTACTGGAGTCGGTTGCCATTGCCTTCTCTGAGCACACTTAGACATTAGTAAATCAGAAGAAATGTTTGCCATTTCGGGTCATTCTGAGTTCATCAGGGGATGAACAGAGCAGCTGATGGTCTGTTGGTCAGGGGCTGTAAGGCCTTGAAGGGGTTCTGTTTTCCAAGAGAGTCTTCCCTTGTGACTTTGACCTGCTCCCTCTCACTGCATCTCACCTGCTTTCTGCTGTCTGCCACTTGTTGCTCAGCTGAGAGCCATGTCACCCCAAGGCAATGGAACCCTCTCGGTGATGCCTCTGCAGGAGTTTGTGCTGGATGGATTTGGGGGTGGCCCACAGGCCCAGGCCCTGCTCTTTGCCCTGTTCCTGGCCCTGTACGTGGTGGCCGTCCTGGGGAACCTCTCCATGATGGTGGTCATCATGCTGGATGCCCGTCTGCACTCCCCGATGTACTTCTTCCTCAAGAACCTCTCCTTCCTGGACCTGTGCTACTCATCTGTCATCGCCCCCAAGGCCCTGGCTAACACTGTATCTTCCTCCAAGGTCATCACCTTTGAGGGATGTATTATTCAGTTTTTCTTTTTCTCCCTACTGGGCACCACTGAGGGATTCCTCTTGGCCGTGATGGCCTATGACCGCTTCGTGGCCATCTGCAGCCCCCTGCTCTACCCCATCTCCATGTGCCCCTCGGTCTGTGCCCGCCTGATGCTGGGCTGCTACTGCGGGGGCTGCCTCAACTCCATCCTGCAGGCCAGCTTCACATTCAGCCTCCCGTTCTGCGGCTCCAACCACATCGACCACTTCTTCTGTGATGTGCCGCCTCTGCTCAAGCTTGCCTGTGCTGACACTACCATCAACGAGCTGGTCATGTTTGGAATCTGTGGCTTCTTCATCGTGGGCACCACCCTCGTGGTTCTCACCTCCTATGGCTACATCACAGTGACCATCCTCAGGATGCGCTCAGGAGGAGGGAGGCACAAGCTCTTCTCCACCTGCGGCTCCCACATGACAGCCGTCTCCCTCTTTTATGGGACCCTTTTTGTCATGTATGCCCAGCCGGGAGCTGTGGCGTCCATGGAGCAGGGCAAGGTGGTCTCTGTCTTCTACACTCTGGTCATCCCGATGCTCAACCCCCTCATCTACAGCCTGAGGAACAAGGAGGTGAAGGATGCCCTGCGGAGACTAGGACAGAGACACACAGCCATGTGATGGAGGGTAGACAGAGAGACCCAGTGTCCTGAGGGCTGGACAAGAAGACTTGAGGGGAGGCACTGGGTTTAATTTGAAGAATTTATTCCTCATTCTTGTAATTCATTCTTTCAATTCATTCTTTCTTCCAACATTTTATTTAGTCCTTCTTGGAAGAACATCATGGACCTCAAACTGCAAGAGATGGAAAATGAATAAGGCATTTTCTTTGCCAACATAAAATTAATATCCTTAATGGGTATGACTCGAATCTTGAAGTTTGGGTAATACAGTGGGCAGAGTGATCAGCAGAGAGTCTTTGTCTGAGAATATATTTCCAAATTCAGCACCCTCCAGTGAAGATATTGTTGTTGTTGTTCAGTAGCTAAGTTTCTTGTGACCCAATTCTTGTGACCCCCATGAACGCAGCATGCCAGACTTCCTTTCCCTTTGCTATATCCTTGAGCTTGCTCAAACTCATCCCATTAAGTTGGTGATGCCATCCAGCCATCTTTTCCTCTCTCACACACTTCTCCTCCTGCCCTCAATGTTTCCCAGCATCATGGTCTTTTCCACTGAGTCAGCTCTTTGCATCAGGTGGCCAAAATATTGGAGCTTCAGCTTCAGCATCATTCTTCCCAATGACTATTCAGAGTTGATTTCCTTTACGATGGACTGGTTGGATCTCCTTGCTCTCCGTTGAAGGTATGAAACTAGACAAACTCTGATGTTTTCACCTTCATTTCATTGTTGAATCCATGCAAATATGTGCTCAGTAATCTCCTTTGGACCACCTAGTAGGGAGGTTCTAGGACACTCAGCCCAGCCCCTTCCTTGGTGATAGGCTGGGTCACCACAGCCAATTAGGGGGGGTTGGAAGCCCATTCTTCCCCTCAATCCTGAGTGGGGCTGTTCCTCCCCTCCCCCTTCTGTTCACTGATGCTGCCACCCAACAAGGCAGCAGGGAGCACCTGCGATCCTGCTTCAGACGCTCCTGGTGCTCCCTGTCCTGGATTTCTCCCCTCAGACAGCAGCTGGGAGCCCCAGGGAGCCAACGTAGATGCCTGACACCCAAAGTTCACCATCCGACCTGACAGGCGACACTGTCCTGGCTGCTTGTGACCCTAAGAAATGGGGCCTTGTCAGCACAGACACCGCAGAATAGGGATGGAGGTCCTGGTGGTGCTGCAGAGAGCAGGGGGTGGAGAGAGAGGGGGCAGTTTCTTGGCNCTGTCCTGGAAACAGAACAGAAACCCCAGGGGACAGAGAAGCAAGACAGCCAGCCTGGGGTGGTGGGGAGAAGGCGGTCGCTGTGGTCACAGTGAATCTGTTGTGTGTATGGCCAGGGAGGGAACAGAATGGACAGCAAAAGCTTGGCCGTGATGACTGCGACTGTTTGCACAGGACAGAGGTGGGAGGCATGGGTGGGTGGGCATGGAGTGTAAGGCAGACCACCACTCTGCTCTTAGCACCAGCTTCAAACACACATTGAACCCTGCTTGAGCCTCCAGGTCAGACTGTCCCCTCTGCCATCATGTGAGAGCTGGAGTCAAGTCTGCCAGAAGAGGGAAATGGACAAGCCACATGGCCACCTACCTTCTGCTTTGCTGGAAAGAATGAGCTCTCTCAGACCACCTTCTAAGAAAACTTAAGCTTGGGGGAACTTGAGGGTCATCACTCCTCCATAGGCACCACTGACCACCCATCCTCTGCCCACACACCCCCAGCCCCAGGCCAGCACTGTGGTGCTGCAGATATGACCTCTAGAAAACATGAAGAGCTCGAAAATCAACTTCCACCCTCTTGCCAATCCTTTCTGTCTTCCTAGGAGGCACCGTGGCTCTGTATCCACCTTCCTTCACCACTCCTTCTCATTTAGGATGGATCTTCCCCCAACCATTCCTCTGGCCATCACAGAGCTGGTTCCCATGTGCCACGTGAGTGTAGTGCTCAGCTCTGCTCAGGACAGACCAGGGAGTGCTAGGCTGAGGCAGGCACAGGAAGAAGCACCTTGTGGAAGACCCAAAGGGTGCAGATGTGACAATGTTGAAAGTGAAAGTATCGGTCGCTGAGTCGTGTCCGACTCTCTGTGACCCCGGAGACTGTAGCCTGCCAGGCTCCTCCGTCCATGGAATTCTCCAGGCAAGAATGCTGGAGTGGGTAGCCATTCCCTTCTCTAGGGGATCTTCCCAAACCAGGGATTGTACTCAGGTCTCCTAATTGCAGGCAGATTCCTTACTGTCTGAGCCACCAAAGTTGATGGTTCCCATTGTTCAAAGTAATCGAGCCCTCGTGGTGTGCCAAGGAGCCGGATGCATGGAGTAAGGACAGAGAGATGACACACCCATGTGCTGAGTGTGTTAAAGTGCCTGTCTTGCTACGTCTGTGGCCGTAGAGCTGGGCTGTCCCCTGTCCACAGACTGTCCAGTATCTGGGCATTGCAAGAAGGAGCCTTTAAAATATCAAGATGCAGAGGTCTCTAATGATGGTTGCCACCAAGGTCCCAGCTCAGGGACAAAGATGCCAAGTTAGACCCCAGGGCCGCCGAGAGACAGGCAAAGCACCACACTAGCCTGGTGAGGGCAGGGCCCTGATATGCTTGTAGAGTAGCCTGGAGATAGAACTGTCATTGAGTAACATCCTGATGGCACAAAGTGTTTAACAATTTCTGAAATTAAAGAATGAGTTTAAAAAAGGAAAGTGAAGTCACTCAGTCATGTCTGACTCTTTGCAACCCCATGGACTATCGCCTACCAGGCTCCTCCATCCACAGGATTTTCCAGGCAAGAGTATTGGAGTTGGTCGCCATTTCCTTCAGGGGCAAAAATGCAGGATAAGATACCAGAGAAGGTTCAGAAATGGCACAGCTCAGGATCAAACCCCATGGGAAGGGAGAACATGTCCTTTAAAGCAAGGATAAGGAGATGGAAGCCATTCTTACACAGCAGACTCTCAGTTTGGCATGAGCCCTGGAACCATCTCAGAGCAAACACTCAGAGTCTCCCACAGAGTGAGTGTTGTGAGCATACTTTGTTGCTGTTTAGCGGCTTGGTTGTGTCTGTATCTTTGTGACCCCATGACCGCTGGGGTCCAGTTCCGGTGGATCCAGGGTTCGAAGGTGGAGACGGAGTCGGTGTCCTTGGGAAAATACATATTTAATTACACATAAAGAGAGATTAGAAACGGATAGTGTAGTAGGAAAATTAGTGGAGAAAAAGAGGCTGAATAACTTGTTTCACATGGAATAGCATCCATGCTCCAGATGGGAATTCAGCCAGAAAAACGGGGAGTAAGAAAGAACGACATGGGGGAGTCTGTCTTTCCAGGAACTGATCCCATTTCTTTATTTTTCAGGTTTCCTCAGGTTACCTTTTGTTACATATAGGGATGAATATAGAGTCACGTGGGGGTCTGCAGTCCTGACCTTTATCAAAATCAGGTGCTTTACATTTAAAAAAGTTCTTAGGGGTTTTATATCATCTGGCCATGAGGCCTGCTGACATTTACAATCCTTTCTTTCTGATAACCAAAACACTTATTTTTTTCCAAGGGTGTTTTTTCTTAAACCAGGCACCACCCTCCAAATACAGTTGCATTCCTATAGGGTGAGGGTGTAGTGAGTTACAACAAGAAAGGAATTTATTTAACCCAAGGTTAACATGATCAATCTTAAAGATTAATACTTATTTCTCCTACATGCTAGTTATAGTCATTATAAGGGCAGGGAATATGGAGATTTAGCAGCAAACATCAGCCCAACAGATGAAAATCCTTTCACCAATGTTCCTCTTAAGATCTATTTAGTCTTAAGATAGTGATAAAGTTACATTTTTACATAGCAAGGACACAGTGATTTATAACAAAGTACAGTGGTCTATAACAAAAGAGAAAATCCATTAACTCAAAACGTCCAGTATTGCTAACATCAAAAACTACTATATATCCTTTTCTATATTCCAAATACATTGGTTAATATACTCCCAGGTGCCTAAGGATATGGAGACCTGGCGGCAATCATTGACCCAACAATGAGAAAAGCTCTATGCTAATTAAGACTCTCAAAATACTCCAAAATTCTCTGTGCTGTTTATGGTTGAGAGGTAGTAAACAATCATAGTGGCAGGAGTATGGATCATCCTGTCACACAAACTAGTCTCAGCAGAGAGGTTTGACCTGAGACACGCTTGTCCCACCCAGGGCAGGGAATTAGCAGCAATTATCGACACAACAAATGAAAAACCCTTCACCAACATGATTCCTAACCAACCCACTATACTAATAATTTCTAACTTCCCAAAAGAATTTGCCTTTGTCCAAAACATCTCACAGTTGGGGGTTGTTGTGGCCAGACGACCTATACAGGCAGGCTAGATAACCTCCAGAGTTCTTAAGC
>SJYV01004648.1:0-21793 GCA_006410875.1 Neotragus pygmaeus
TATATATATATATATAATATATGTGTATTTAAAGCTATTCTAGGTCAAGCTCTGTGTTATGATTTTTAACAGGAAACTTCTGGAAGGACAAGGCTGCGGTTGGATGCTGTATGGCCCAGGCTGAGCATCTCACGAGTACAGACCACTGCCTCAAAGCCCAGGACCTTGGCATCCCAGGGAATTTTCCCTACCCCTGCCTAGCTGACTATTCTAGCTCATCAGGAATTTCTCCACACTCTGGAGTCCTGTTGTACTCCAGGCAGAACCAGACTGTTTGGCATTAATTGCTCTCTAATTGTTTCAAGTGTGCTATTTTTATCCACCCAGTCCCCTGCACTCTCCTTGCAAATGAGCCTGATCTTTTAGTTTCACATTGCAACTGTGCCCCCAGCACTCAGGAGAAGCTTGCTGATTGATTTTTTTGCAAGCTGAAATATGGATCTGTCCTGAAACTCTGTTGCTATTTCCATCCCTGGCCTTCCCCCTCCCAACTCCCAGCATCTCCTGGACTCCCAGCAACCGCCACCGACTATTTCTTCTGTTGGTGTCACCAGCCTCTTTGTTCTCTCCAAAAGCGCAAACCTTATTTCACTGACCATTGAAGCCACTGAAGCACAGGCTCTCTCTCTCTCTCTCTCTCTCTCTCTTTTTTTTTGCTAGTTCTTTTGCATAAAGGGCTCTCTTAGCAAGAAATGTTATTCTTATCGGCTGCCTCATGATCTATTTTTATCTCTCCACGCAACTTGTTAAATACTTCTGGGATCAGCTCTGGTGAATGAAACCTTCACTTTGATTGGTTTTCTATGTTTTCAGTTTTATTATCTCAAGATACAGTCAAAGGAAGGGAATTTGGGGAGAAAGAACTGAGGTGAGGTCAAGTGAGAAGAGAGGCTTCTTTCTGGAAAGGTGAGCTGAGTGATTGCCAACAGGAGGGGCTGGGGATGGGCAAGCACCTTGGATCCCAGCTCCGGTTATTTGGTTTCAGCAGGGCGATGGGGTGGGGGTGGGGTGACAATAATGTGGTAGTGACAGTTTGGAGCTTTGCTCAAAAGTGCTTCTTTGAGTTCTGAGAAGTACAAAGGATTTTCTGAGAACTGCCAATATGGCGCTCCAGACTGTTTAAGTCTGCCTTTGTGTATGTTTAGCCACTAAGTCATGTCTGACTCTTTCCATGGGCTGTAGCCCACCAGGCTCCTCTGTCCATGGAATTCTCCAGGCAAGAATACTGAAGTGGGTTCCCATTTCCTTCTTCAGGGAATCTTCCTGACTTAGGAATCAAACCTGAGTCTCCTGCATGGCAGGCTTTTACCACTGAACCACCAGGGAAGCCTGCCTTGCCTATCCATAAAGTAGACTGAATAATAGACTCTGATAGATCTGATGGGTCTGTCGGGCCGGCTTGGACTGACCTCAGTCCAGGTGAGATCTCTTGGACAGACTCAAGCTGAGCATAACCCACAGATCTTCAAGGCCACTCCTTCTATTGGGGAGGAATGGTAGTGATAATTATTTTTCAAATCAGTTCAACAGCATTGATTTGTTTCCTGGACTGGTGGTAGCAGAGCATAAGGGTGAAAAGGCTGGGCTTGGCTTCAAATTAACTGGAGTGTGAATCACAGCTGCATTTCCTATAAGAATTCAGGTGGGTTACTTCCAGCATTCCCAACCTTTTTGACACCGGGGACCGATTTCATAGAAGACAATTTTTCCACAGACCTGGAATGGGAGGGATGGTTTCTGGATAATTCAAGCCCATTACTTGTATTGTGCACTTTATTTATATTACTATTACATCAGCTCCCTCTCAGAGCATCATGCATTAGATCTGGAGGTTGGGGACACTTGACTTAAACTCTCTGAACCTCAGTTTTACCATAGATAATGGGCATCATAAGGCCCACTTCATTGGGTTCTATGAGGATTATTGAGATTGCAAAGCCCTTCCTTGGTGGCTCAGTGGTAAAGAGACCGCCTGCCAATGCAGGAGGCCTGTGTTCGATCCCAGGGTCAGAAANTTACCATAGATAATGGGCATCATAAGGCCCACTTCATTGGGTTCTATGAGGATTATTGAGATTGCAAAGCCCTTCCTTGGTGGCTCAGTGGTAAAGAGACCGCCTGCCAATGCAGGAGGCCTGTGTTCGATCCCAGGGTCAGAAAGATCCCCTGGAGAAGGAAAGGGCAACCCACTCCAGTATTCTTGCCTGGAGAATTCCATGGACAGAGGAGCCTGGACGGCTACAGTCCATGGGGTCACAAAGAGTTCGACACAACTGAGCAGCTAAACAACAACAAAGCCCTTAATGCTGGTGTATGGAAAGGGCTCAGTGGTTGGGTTGGTAGCTGTAATATTATTATCCCAACGGCAACTGTTTCCTTCTTCCTGACCATAAGTACACCCCAGTGCTTATCCAAACCCTTCAGGAACCCTGGACAAAGACATCTAAATAATAACCAACCTCGTGGACTCTGTGTGTTCACTTGATTAGGGGAATTTAAAAGGTCTCAGTGTGACCCAAGCCCCTTGCGGTGCTGCCTTGGGTGGTGGGAATTCACCTGGCCTTTTCTCTGAATACAGTCCAATCGTATCCAAATCCATGCCATAAAATATTTTCCCCTCCTTGCCAATCAGTATGGTGATCCAGGCCACTTATTGCCTGTCTGATGACAAACAAATGTATATTATCTGTTTGGTGACAACTAATATAGTAGATGGCTCAGATGGTATAGAATCCGCCTGCAATTCGGGAGACCGGTGTTCCATCCCTGGGTTGGGAAGATCCCCTGGAGGAAGGCATGGCAACCCACTCCCGTATTCTTGCCTGGAGAATCCCCATGGACAGAGGAGCCTGGTGGGGTGGATCAGACACAACTGTGACTAAGCCGCAGCAGCAATGTAGTAGAGGGGCTTCTCTGGTGGCTCAGTGGGAAAGAATCTGCCTGCCAATGCAGGAGATGCAGGTTCGATCCCTGGGTCGTGAAGATGCTCTAAAGAAGGAAATGACAACCCATTCCAATATTCCAATGTTCCATCTCCAACAATCTGAAGATGGAAATCCCTGGATTCAGATGATGCCCCCAGATGCAGCCACAGAGAACGAGCATGTGGCCATGAGGGCAGGTGGTGGTGGGACTGACATCTACACACTACCTTGTGTGAAGCAGATCGCTAGTGGGAAGCGGCCGTGTAGCACAGGGAGCTCAGCTGGGTGCTCTGTGACGAGCTAGAGAGGTGGGGTGGCCGAGTGGGAAGGAGGCCCACGAGGGAGGGGATATATGTATGCACGTGCTCTCAGTTCCTCAGTCATGTTCGACTCTATGTATAGCTCATTCGCTCTGTTGTACAACAGAAACTAACACAACATTATAAGGAAATGATACTCCAACTAAAAAAACAAAAATCAAATGATGTCCCCATATTTACCGTTATTTGCCCTTGGATAGTAATCCAACATTGCTAAGAGAGCTTTGGCTTCCTCGTCTGCAAGTGGGGATAATAAAAAAACACACGTTTAAGAGGCTCAGCACAGTTCCTGGTACATTGTCATCATTCAATAGTTGGCAGTGTTAGTCGTAGTTAAAGGGTGGAGGTAACTGACGACGTGGCTCTTTTTGGCCCTTCCTTGAAAGTGTCCGGTGCCCTTCTTCACACTCAGCACTTGAAGCTATACTTTCTGCAAACAACCTCATCGAAGCACTTCAGGTTACTGTGTCTTCATCAGCTAAACTGGGCTCAGCAGTGCTCAAGAAGCTGGCAAAACTCCCCTGGCTGACTTGGCACTGCAGGAAAACAACAGTGCCAAGCGATTCCTCCCCACAAAGGCTGCAGACACTGCCTCTCAGAATGCAGAGCAAATCCTACACACCCAGACAAGTTCCTAATTAACGACGCATAATCAGTGTCTTTCAGACATGCACATGCTATTCTCTGCCCAGCTAATTAACTGCACTAAACCCTCCATGGTGGGAGATGGAGCATGGCTTAGCAAAAAAGCCTGCTAGAACCAGCCTAGGTTCAGAGCTCAGAAGATGCAGAGTTCTGATCCAGGTTATCCCTGGGCTGATGGAGTCCGAACACGGTCACTCTCCCTCTCTGAGCCTCGCTGCGAGTAGGACCACAGGGACCTCAAACCTCTTAAGGTTATTAAAATGGGGGCAGTCATGACCATCTTTGGGAAAGTGCTCTGACAGCCGTAGGGACCCACACAGATGCACGTGACAATTACTCCTGGCCTCCGCAGCGATGTATTCTAGGCAGGAATGGTGGTCAACCTCAGACAAAAATGATGTGTGATTGTGCCTTCTAAGCTGTGGGCTTTATACCCATCACCCATACCCAATAGGAAAAGAAAGCTTCTCCAAGGATCTCCCAAGGGGCTCACCCAGATTGTGAATGGCTGTGATTTTGGGTTGATCTGATTCAGAACACCCAGGATTCATTCTCCTTCCTTTCCCAAACAAAATACAGTCCTCCCAGTATATCTCCCCCCAGCAGCCCCACCCTTTTTTTTCTGTTCCTCTCTCCCTTCCCCTGCCCCTATACCTCACCCACCTGCCCCCTGTTAAACTACCCTCTCCTCCATCACATCCTCTGAAGACACGCAGCTTCCCTTCTTCAGAGAGATCTAGTTAATCTGGTGGAATATTCCTTGCCAGTTTGCCAGCTTAATACCACCATTCTCCTCCCTCAGCTCCCCCCGCCCAAGTAATTTAGTTATATGAATAGGAGCCTCCTGGGAAGAATGCGATACTCTCCTGTGACACTGGAGATTACCTGCTTGCCCACCCCCACTGGAGTTGCCCTGAGCAACTGTGCTGATGGGAGTATCAGCTACAAACTGGCACTCGCCATCTACCTCTTCCAGGATCAAATCATGTGCTGCTGTACCTGCTGACCTTCAACACCTCCTGAAGGAGTTCAGGGTGGAGAGCAGAAGTGAGGTGCTCTGTGCTCAGAGAAACACTGGCAGGCCAGGTCTTCAGATTGTTAGGTATTCTGAGGAGCTGATTTTATGGGCCCAGTTCTTGTATCTCCTCCTATCTAGAAAAGCATTAAAATCCTTCAGGGTGACCCTGTCCCTCGTGACTAGCAATGGCTTCACAAGACTAATAGAGATCTGGGAAAATATGTGCTTGATTGCATGTATTTTCCAAGCGTCTGTCTCCAATGTGGGAGATCCGGGTTCAATCCCTGGGTCGGGAAGATCCCCTGGAGAAGGAAATGGTAACCCACTCCAGTATTCTTGCCTGGAGAATCCCATGGACAGAGAAGCCTTGTAGGCTACAGTCCATGGGGTCACAAAGAGTCGGACACGACTGAGCAACTTTACTTCACTTCACTTTACTTCACTTCCCTTCACCAAAAATCACATAAAACCACATATATCCTGACCGTCCCCCTGCCTCTTTGTAGCAGCTTCTCAGCGCTGTCTGAGGCACTGTCTCCGGGGCTGCAGTCCTCATTTTGCCCCCAGTAAAACTTAACGTGTAACTTGCATGTTATGGATTTTTTAAGTCGACAGGAGCTTGAGTGATCGTGGAAGCAAAAAGCCAGAAGTTTCACTGGATGCACAGTTGATCGTGGAGATGAACACAGAACAGGGCTATAAGGTGGAAGTTAGAGTCAGCAGAGAATGGGACAGGATGTGAGCAAAGACAAGGTCACTAAAGTTATCATGTGTTGGAGCTGGAGAGCTGGCTCAACGTGGACAGAACAGAGGGACGAGGGAAAACAAGAGTCCCTTCTCTTTGAAAGACCACATTCTCTCCTTCCCCCTCATGCACCATCCAAAGCCTTTCTGGCCACAGAGATGGCTCTTGTGGCAACAATTACTAGCATAAACAGTAACTTTTATTTTCCCACCAAGTTCCAGGCAGAAAAGGGGCAGCTGACAGAGCCTCATCTGAGAATCTGGCCATGGAATCAACTGCACAAAGGAGGGTTATTCCACATTATGAAAGTCAGGGGTCATCTTCCAAGATAGGGTGCATGCATGCTAAGTTGCTTCAGTCATGTCCAACTCTTTGTGACACTATGAACTGTAGCCTGCCTGTCCATGAGATTTTCCAGGCAAGAATACTGGAGTAGGTTGCCATGCCCTCCTCCAGGGGATCTTCTTGACCCAGGGGTGGAACCTGTGTCTCTAATGTCTCCTGTATTGGCAGGTGGGTTCTTTACCACTAGTGCCAAATGGGAAGCCCAGTAATAGATAGCAACTGATGGTTACTTGGTTGCATGCATGAAGGATGCCCATCATCTAAACAGCACCTCACTTTGCATTGCAAAGTAACCTCTCTCTCTCTCTCTCTCTCTCTCTCTCTCTCTCTCTCACACACACACACACACGCGCGCGCACACACGTTTGAAACTGGGAGCAGGTGGACAGTGGTCTGTTGTTGCTAGATACCACAGAGAGAGACAAAGGCCCAGAAAAAGAGATTTCACGCTTTATACATTTAGCAGGGTCCCCTGCCTCTCCTCCCTATCTGTCTGCTGTAGTTGTGGCTCAGGTCCTCCCTGCCCCCTTCTCGTCCACAGCCGTGGTCTGCGGTGGGCCCTTTGCAAGATGGCTGTTTTGGGATGCTTGGTAGGGGGATGTTCCAAACCATTGCCTGGCCGCTAAAACCCTCCCCTGTACTGGGGTTGCCTTGAAGATTTCACTGAAACAGGGTCCAAAATCTCCATTCCCACTGCAGCCAAAAAACAAGAATATCACTGAACATCCTCTGGGTCCCTGCATCCTGCCCGGTGCTGAATTTTTCCTTGTTCCTGTCTCACTCCTGAGATGTGATCACCTTTCCTTAAGGACTCACCGTCCCTCCCCTCCACTGCCCACTGGACATCCCGGGTCTGGCCATCTTTTCATTCTCCAGAGGCTGCCACAGCCAGGCGCTGTGCTGAGCAGACTTTTCTGAAGAGTTGGAGCGACAGAGACAGGCAAGAGTACAGGGAACGCAGTTACTTAAGACTGAATATTAACTATCCCAGTTTTCATAATTCCCGGGGGCCATTTATGCCACTAGAAGGATTTCAAAACCATTAGGTATCACAGGATGCCTTTCACATTCGCTTGTTATCAACCTCTTGCAGTGGAGCTGAGACTCTCCCCCTTCTCTCTCTCCCCTTCCTAGCTAGATTGCCCTGCCTGCACATTTTTATGCATTTGGGGGGAGAAAAATTAGCTACCTTTTACACCCTCTCAGCCATATCCTAAGGCCCAAGGGACATCTTTTCACAGCCCAAAGCAATGCAACAGGGTTGTTCTAAACCTGTGCTGCCCAGGACTTCCCTGGTGGTCCAGTGGCTGAGACTCTGCTCTCTCAATGCAGGGGGCCTAGGTTCAATCCCTGGTCAGGGAACCAGATCCCACACGCCCCAACTAAAGATCTCACACGCTGCAACAAAGATCAAAAATCCCACAAGCTGGGCTTCCCTGGTGGCTCAGTGGTAAAGAATCCACCTGCCAATCAATGCAGGAGACACAGGTTAGATCCATGATCCGGGAAAATCTCATATGTTACAGAGCAAGCCAGCCCATGCAAACTATTGAGCCTGTGCCCTAGAGCCTGGGAGTCACCACTACTGAAACCCACATACTTACGCCCTATACTTCACAACAAGAGAAGCCCCTGCAAGGAGAAGCCCTCGCATGGGGCCCAAGAGGAGCCCCTGCTGGCGGTAATCAGAAAAGTATCCACAGCAATGAAGACCCAGCACAGCCAAAAGCAAATAAATAAAAATGTATAGATAAAGATCCCACACGCCACCACTAAGATCTGGTGCAGCCAAATACATGAATTAATTTACAAGAGTCTGTGCTCTCCAATATTTGAATTTAAATTCATTAAAATGAAATAAAATGTAAAATTCAGTTCTTTAGCTGCTCCAGCCTCCTTTCAAGTGCTTAGTAGCCACATTTGGCTAGCGGACAGCAGAAAGCTCTATTGGAAGGCACTCTGGCTGAATCGAAGTCAATTTCTCCCCTAAGACACTGTGTCTCACTGGCTGTTTGCTATCCTTTTTTGCCGCCTACCTCATCAACGTTTATTGAGTCCTTTTTGCAGTGTAAAGCACTTTTCATGTGTTATTTCATTTAATTCACATGACGGTTCTTAAAAGTGGAAAGTGTTTTTCTCATTGCTCATAGAAGCCTAAGGTTTGGACAGTCAGTGAATCTGGTCCGCATCCTTACCTCAAGCCATAGACTCAGGGCTCGTAACGGAAAGATAATAGGCACCAGGTTGGGAGAGGCAAGAAGGAAAGGGCTTTGTCAACTACAAGCGTGCACGCTCAGTCACTTCAGTCATGTCTGACTCTTTGCGACCCCACTGACTGTAGCCTACCAGGCTCCTCTGTCCGTGGGGATTCTCCAGAGAATACCGGGGTGGGTTGCCATTTCCTTCTCCTTTGTCAACCGCATGTATTATAAAACTGTAGGAAGAATTTTGTAACTCTTAAGGGTTCAGTCCCATAGGGTTACTGCAAACGAAACAAAGACTATTTTTCGAGGGGGTGATTTTTACTTTGCTCTGATGGATGCCCTTGCTTCTGGCAAGGGCCCAGGCAGAAACACGAATGGAGAGAGATAGGGCTTGCCTTCCAGGAAACCAGCAGTGAATGGAGACCAAAGTGGTTAAAAAGCTATCAATCCTCCCCAGTACCAGCTGCTCCCAAAGCTTCCTTCTGCTCTCTGGTTTACAGATCAGCCCGCCAGGCCAGAACCGTCTCCTCCTGCTCCGGACAACTCAGTGTTTCTGTAGGTTGACGCGGGAACTGACCCAGTTCCGTCAGCTCCCAGGGGAGGCCTGGGTTCAATGGTAGCGCCATCTGCTGGCTGTTTTTCATGCTGCAGTCTGCTCCTGGGCTCCTTGAATCTAATGTCCAAGTTTTGGTCCCTAGATCATTAACATCACCTGACGCTTGTTCGGAGTTTCCCAGGTGGTGCTAGTGATAAAGAACCCTCCTGCCAACCCAGGAAACACAAGAGACTGTGGGTTCAGCCTCTGGGTCAGGAAGATCCCTTGGAGGAGGGCATGGCAATCCACTCAAGTTTTCTTGCCTGGAGAATCCCACGGACTGAGGAGCCTGGTGGGCCAGAGTCCACGGGGTCGAAAAGAGTCAGACACAGCTGAGCAGGCAGCACACATGGCCTTTATTAGAGGCGCAAATTCAGACTCCAGTCCAGGCCTGAATCAAAAGGCAGGGTGGGTCTTAACTGTTTGAGTGTTAACAATCCCTCAAGTGATCCCTACTCACACTAAAGCTTGAGAATCACTGATCTGGGAGGTCTAAACCCACCATTTAGTCATCCATTCATCGAGTAAGCAGTCATTTTTAAAAAGTAAAATATGATTAATTTACAAAAAATTGTAATTTATTTACAATGTTGTATTAGTTTTTAGTGTACAGCGAAGTGATCCATGTATACATATACATACACACACATAGTTTTTCAGATTCTTTTCCATTATGGTTTATTGAGATATTGAATATAGTTCCCTGTGCTATGCAGTAGGACCTTGTTGTTTATCTAGTTTATATATAGTAGTTAGTGTCTGCTAATCCCAAACTCCTGATTTATCTCTCCCCCCACTTCCTTTCCTCTTTAGCAACCATAAGTTTGTTTTCCATATCTGTGAGTCTGTTTCTGTTCTGTAAATAATTTCATTTGTGTCATATTTTGGATTTCACATACAAGTGACATCACTGATTTGTCTATTTGTCTTTCTCTTTCTGTCAGGTCAACAATCATTAGCAAGCATCTTCTAGGTAAACCTGACTCCCAAGTACACACATAGAATGTAGCATCTCTTTCTGTATCCTGTTCATTTGGGAAGAGAAGCATTAAGATTATCCTGACTTTACAGACAAGGAGGAAGAGAGAACAGACGGTCCGGGACCACACGTCTAGTAAATAGCAAGGTGGAGGCCCCTGCTCCTGTCCTGGCGTGTCAGAGCTTGTGATTATTCACCAAACCGCAATTCACCAACTGTCCTGGGTTGGCTTGTGGTTTGTTTTGGGGGTGGAGGAAGTGGGAAGGGAGAAACTTCCCCAAATCACACTCCACTGAGGCTCGTCATGCTGCCTATGGTGGCCAACAACACTCTGTAGGGTAGATGTTCATTTTAGAAGTGACAGGCTGCCTGGTTATCCCTCTCCTCTAATCTCGCACCTTCTGTCTCCAGTCCTCTTCCATTGATGATGTACGGCTTTACTGCATGAGCTGTGACGGGGAAGGAAGGAAAGAGTTCAGCGTGCTGCATGGGTCGTGCTAAGGGCACAACTTAGGGGCTCTTAGGGAGGCAGGAATTTAATTCCAGCTGTCTAACTGGGGGTTAAGAGGGGAAAATAATGGGATTAAACAGAAGCAGAGGGTCTTCTGTGGTGGTGCAGTGGTTAAACGTTGCCTGCATGCCTCTCGACAAAAACAAAACAAAACATAAAACAGAAGCAATCAATAAAGACTTTAAAATGTTCTATGTTAAAAAAAAAAAAGGCAGAAGCAGAAAAATTTCGACGGGAAGGAGGAAAAACAGAGGACCAACTTGGCCTCCTCTTTCACAATTTGGCAGCCTCTGGGGCAGCCCTTCCAGTATAAGATGCACTGTTCTTCAACAGGGAACAGTTGAGAGCCCCTGTTATGTGCTGGGCACTACACGTCAGCTCCCTGCCTTCAAGGGACAGCCTGCTTTGCAGGGAAGTAGAGACACAGAGGGGGCTTCTTTGGTGGCTCAGCGGTAAAGGATCCACCTGCAATGCAGGAGATGCAGGAGATGTAGATTTGATCCCTGGGTCAGAAGATCCCTTGGAGGTGGGCAGGGCAACTCACTTCAGTATTCCTGCCTGGAGCACCCCAGGACAGAAGAGCTTGGCAGGTTGCAGTCCATAGTGTCTCAAAGTCGGACACGAGTGAAGGAACTCAGCATGCATGCATGCAGAGACACAGGGCTTGCAAACATGTAGAGAAGGCTTCCCCCGTGGCTCAGTGGTAAGGAATCTGCCTGCCAGTGTAGGAGACACGGGATCAATCCCTAATCCAGGACGATTTCCACGTCTCAGAGCAACTAAGCCCATGTACCACAACTCTGAGCCTGTGCTGTAGAGCCCAGGAGCCGCAATGGCTGAGCCCACCTGCTGCAACTACTGAAGCCCAAGAGCCCTAGAGCTTGTGCTTCACAACCAGAGAAGCCACCACGATGAGAAGCCCACCCACCACAACTAGAGAGTGGCCCCCGCTCACCAGCTAGAGAAAAGCCTGCATGGCAACGAAGACCCAGCACAGCCCAAAATAAGTAAATAAGTACAATTTCTTTAAAAAAACCTGTAGATATTCCCGTGGTTAAAATTTCCTTGGCCATAAACATATTTTAACCAACAAATTGCAACATTTTTATGATAATGATAACTCTATGGCACATTTAGCTAAATGCTAGACAGTGTTCTTAGGTGGAAATGGGACCAGTGGTGCTGAGCAAGTTACCACCAGCCAGGCCCGTGGCAGTGAAAGCTCTGAGTCCTAACCACCGGACTGCCAGGGAATTCCCATACCATGCTGAAATGTCCCATTTCTGGGCTTCAGCTTTTCAGGCCTGGAAATTGGCTTTTATGAGTTCTATCTCTGCTTATCTGCCTCATACCTATCAGACTCACAAACAAATGTATTAACCAGAGAGACAAGATGCCCATTTATAGTCAGATCTATTACCACTGAGTGGTTGCTGGTCATGCTCGTGGGTCAGCCAACACATCCTCTGTCCTTGGGAAAATCTGTAGGTGAAATCATTTTCAGTCACTTGGTAGTTGTGTTAGCAGCTCAGTTGTATCTGACTTTGCAACCCCATGGACTGTACCCCACCAGGCTCCTAAATCCATGGGATTCTCCAAGCAAGAATACTGGCATGGGTAGCCATTCCCGTCTCCAGGGGATCTTCCAACTCAGGGATCAAACCTGCATCTTCTGCCCTGAAAGCAGATTCTTTACCATCTGAGCCACCAGGGAAGCCCTCAGTCACTTGGTAGGTGTGGAATCAGAACAAGGGGTGTCAGAGGGCAGTATTGGGGCAGGTCAGAGCGCTGTGTGATCTGATGCTTTCTCATCTGTGGCACTGAAGACATCCTTGAGATGGCTCACAACACTGGCCTGATGCCTCCCATGAAGGAGTCAAGGCTCCCTCCATCCGGGTTGGGGGCTGGAGATACACGTATGGCTGCCCACCCCACTTCTGCCTCCTTGCATGATTTCAGCCAGGCTTCAGTGCAAGACATCAGGTTCCAGTTTTAGTGTCAAATTCTCTGGTTTCTTTGATTTCCCTTGCCTTGCCCAGTCCCAGGATTATATTTACAACTCTGTCTCTCAAGGTAGTTTCATCAGCAGGTAGGTCAATTTTTAAGTTGCCCTCTTAGGCAGATGGCTTTCTCCTGACCATGTCCCCCAGGGTCAAAGCTGCCCTCGGTGCCAACTGGCCCACAAGACGGCGCAGGCGTCTGCTCTCAAGCCCTTCTTCTCAGTCTCTTGTGTTGCCCCATCTTTACCTCCACCTCACTCAATGTAACAAAACTCTCAGAGGGAGAGCCTTTGAACCATTTGTTCATTTTTTGTCTCTTACAGGAGCTTCTTTCTTATTCATCTTTTCTGAGACTCTAGAAGTGTTTCTGGTGCATTAGTCGCTTCAGTTGTGTCTGCCTCTTTGCAACTCCATGGACTGTAGCTGGCCAGGCTCCTCTGTCCACGGGATTGTCCAGGCAAGAATACTGGAGTGAGTTGCCAGCCCTCCTCCAGGGGATTTTTCAGACCCAGGACTGATCCCTGGGTCTCCTGCATTACAGGCAGATTCTTTACTGTCTGAGTCACCAGGGAAGCCCCAGAAGTATTTCTAATTATTACTAATTAATAAATCAGTAAATGTGTGTTGCAGAAGTGAAAAGAGTTCTGGCCTGCGGATTAATGCATTTAGAATAAAAACCTGTTTCAACGCTGTCACTAACTTACTTTGGGATGTTTGACTGATCACAGTGGGTTTTCTCTCTTCTTCCCCAGATGTAAATTGGGAGAATTATCTCTTCTCCTCCCCCTCTGCCTCAAGAGGACTTGAGGCAGATGTCCATGACTGCTGCCAAGGGTTGAAATTCTGTCAAGCAAGTGTGGATCAATGTTCCTCATCTTTTCTTCATCCTAAGAAAGATAATAAAGCAAAAAAGCTCCTAGGTATTGAAAGATCTGATCTGTTTTTCAGTTCCATCATGTCAGTGTTCCAAAATACAGGAAGAAGCGTCTCATCCCACCAAGCTCTCGAGAATGATAAGATAATGTCTGTATTTTGATGGCTTAAAGTTTCTGTTGATCAATCTGTACCATTATTTTGGTTCTCAGTTCATTGCCTGTGTATGGTTTAAATACTCAGAGAAGATTTTTCAAAATATAGAAATTAGGACTGGAAGACAGATATGAAATGAAATGGTTGTTTCTCTACTTGAGTTTAGGGATTCTTGGCTCTTGGGCAAGGAAGCCCTGGTGCTCACAAGATTGTGGGTTACCCTGACGACCAAGTCAAACCTCATGATGCCAGGCCTGCTGGACAAAGGGTCTAGAAACTCGGCCACTGCTCTTCTTCCCCAATGGATAAGTCCCTCCCAGGTCATCTTCTTCAAGGATACACCAATTGGTCAACCCTGTATCTTGCCGAAAAGGTCCTGGCTGTGTCTGTGCTCTGCCCTCTAACCAGCTACCCTCACACTTTCTCCTTCACGCTGGGCGTCTGGGTTCCTAAGAACTCAAAAAGTATAATCAGTTGCTGAGATTTTCAAAAGAAGGACATAACAGGCAAAAATCCATTTTGAAGCCTAGGGCTCAAGTGAGTAGCAATAATAACGAAAGGACAGTTTCTAATCAGTNTATATATATATATATAGTTATATATCTCTGAGAAGGTGGATTATTTTAGACAAGGTTCTGTAACTCACTATGGGCAAAACCAAGTAGGCTGTATCCCTTGCAGTGTTGCTGAAAGTCTGCTGCACTGTTACACTATCAAAGAAGAATCCTGCAAGCACATGGTTACAGCAGATTTTCAACAAACCCTGGACACAGTGATCAGATTCTTAGCTCTAAATACTGGTCACAATTACATTCTATCCTTGCCTTTCTCCCCTTCCTTTGTGTGAGTTAAAGGTCAGTGCACGTGAACCTTTATATGTAATTGATGAGATTCTTAAAAGCATTGTCAGAAAGTGCTGCTATACACACAGTATGCAAGTCACTGAGGATGCAAATGCATGTCTAGAACAGAAAAAATTTCTGCACTTTAGAAATTTATTATTTAGTTGGCGAGACCAGATGCAAACACAAAGATAAGGACAATCATCCCTATTTGATTTCAGTAGCAAAGGAGTTTCAGGGTGTCGCCTGATGGAAACACCATTCAGAGACCAAGGAAGGAAAGTCTTGATGACAGATAAATGGAGAAGAGGGAGAAGGGTTTTGGCAGGAAGGATTGTGTGTGCTAAATCGAGAATCTGGTAATGTGCCATGATATAACATTAGCTGTGGTGAGGAACTCGGGTGCGTATCCCATTGGAACTGAGGATTTTTAGCAGGAGAGGAAGAGGGTGAAGCATGGAAGAAGATGAACAGGCAGTGATGTGTGGGATGGAAAGGAATGGGGCAAGGGGTGGTGATGGAGGCAGGCACGCTGATCCAATGTCTGTGAATAGAATCATATTTTTCACACTAAGTCTGGGAACCTAAGGACCACTCATCATTTCAGAGAAGTCTCATCTTAATTTCTAATTAAACTTCAGCACTACTTCAACCTCAAATGTCCATCTGATGAAAGAAATGTTCACAGATTGAGGTATGAGAAAGTCATTCTGATTTATACATAAGTTAACTTGAATTTTGTGCTAACTAAATCAGTTTGTTTATGGATTATCAAACACATATTGTACGCCTGCTTTAATTATTAAAGAAAAGGGTACATTGACCAGAAGTAAAAAATGTCCATGTTAAAAATAAAGATTAAATGCTTCCCTTTGCGGACATTCATGCTGGTGCTCCTTTGATGATAAGACACCCTTCCCAGGTGCCAAAGCCATACTGCCTCTCTGTGTACATGCTGAACATTTTTATTTTCTTAGAAACCTTGAAGGGATGTATCCCTGAGTTGTTTGATGTTCTTTGTTCTAACAAGATGTGAAACCGTGTCCAAAACCATGCTTCTCTGGAGCAATTCCTCAGAGTTATCTGAGAGGTTGCCTGCTGGGCTATAGTCTTCAGTTTGGCTCAAATGAAACTCTTTTCTCTCCTTATTGTATTCATTTTCATCAATACATCTATATTTGACTGCAATATCCGTGTGTGTGTGTGTGTGTGTGTGTGTGTGTGTGTGTATTTATATACTGGCATAGTGTTGGGCTTTCTATTCTGTTTTTTAGAAAAACAGGTTAATAATGTATAAAACAAAAACAGGGATTTCTCTGGTGGTCCAGTGGTTAAGACTGCACACTTCCACTGCAGGGGCCTTGGGTTTCCTCCCTGGTCAGGAAACTAAGATTCTGCAAGCCACATGGTATGGCAAAAAAAATAAACAAACAACAGAAACAGACTCGCAGACAGAGAAATCAGATTTATGTTTGCCAAGTGGGGCACGGGCTGGGAGAGGGATGGACCTAGAGTTTGGGATTGGTAGATACAAACTACTACATTTAGAATGGATAAATATCCTACTGTATAGCACAGGGAACTATATCCAGTCTCCTGGGATAAACCATAATGGAAAGGAGTAGTTTAAAAAAAGAGTGTATATATGTGTAAAACTGGATCACTTTGCTGTATGACAGAGATTGGCACAACATTGTACATCAACTAAACTTTGATAAAAATAAAAAATTTAAATTTAAAAAATTAAAACAAGTAAATGTTTAAAAGATAACTAAAGGTTGGTTAATTGGTCTCCAGCAAATTTCAGTCTCACAGAGTGGCATTGCTCTGAGCGGGGGCATGACTGTGTGTCCCTCCTGTGTGCAGAGGATATTTATCCTAGTTTGCTTTTTCAGGAATGTAGGAGGTACGGATAGTCATATATTGAATGGCTTTTTTTTCCATTTTCTTTTTTAAAAAATTTTTACTGGAGTATAGTTGATTTACAATGGTGTGTTCATTTCAGGTGTACAGCAAAGTGAATCAGTTATACATATACAAATACCCACCCTTTTTTTAGATACTTTTCCCATATAGGATATTACAAGTATCAAGTAGAGTTCCCTGTGCTATATACCTTCAGTAGCTTTTTAAGAGCCCGATTTTCCACATGCACCATCTCACTTTTCCAGTAGTCATGTAAAGATATAAGAATTGGACCATAAAGAAGGCAGAGCACCGAAGAATTGATGTTTTCAAACTGTAGTGCTAGAGGAGACTCTTGAGAGTCCCTTGGACAGCAAGAAGATCAGACCAGTCAATCCTAAAGGAAATCAACCCTGAATATTCATTGGAAGGACTGATGCTGAAGCTGAAGCTCCAATACTTTGGCCACCTGATACGAAGAGAAAACTCATTGGAAAAGACCCTGATGCTGGGAAAGATTGAGGGCAGGAGGAGAAGGGGCAATAGAGGATGAGATGGTTGGATGGCATCATTGACTCAATGGACATGAGTTTGAGCAAACTCTGGGAGATGGTGAAGGACAGGGAAGCCTGGGATGCTGCAATCCATGGGATTGCAAAGAGTCAGAGATGACCAAGGGACTGAAAAACAACATTTCACTTCATTATGGCAACAAGCCTGTGAGAGCTGTATTAGTCCCAGTTTACAGGTAAGAAAAATGAGACCTGCAGAAGTGAAATAACTTGTTCAAAATAACAAGCTAATATAAATGTCAAGGCCAGCATACTGACCCAGCTTGGGCTGATTCTAAAGCTGAGGTTCTTCCATCCCACACTGTAAAGCTTAGAGGAGGAAATGGGCTAGATCTGGAGGCAGGAAGAGGGTAGTGGTGCAGTGTTTGAAGTATGAGGGAGTAAGGGGAGAATTACAAAACAGCACAGTCACAGCTCAGCTCATCCTTGCCCTTAACCTAAAAAGATTGGCTGTTGCTGGGAGGTGAGGCTTTTCCTGCACAGGGTCATTTGTTGCAGAGGAATTTTTAAAACTGTATCACTGATGACTTCCCTAGTGGTCCAGTGGCTAAGACACCGCACTCCCAGTCTCAATGCAGGGGGCCTGGGTTCAATCACTGGTCAGGGAACTAGATCCCACATGCTATAGATCCCCATAGCTGAAGATCCCATATGCCACAATGAAGGCTGAAGATACTGCATGCCAGAACTAAGACCCGGCGCAGCCAAATAAATTAACCAAAAATAAACCACACAAACTGTATCACTAAATCTCGCTGCTCTTGCTATTAAGATTTTTTCCCCTTCTTTGGTGACAAAGCATGTGGGGTCTTAGTCCTCAGCCAGGGATCAAATCCGAGCACCTTGCATTTGAAACTCAAAGTCCTAACCACTAGACTGCCAGGAAGTCCTAAGATTTTCTGCCCTGAATGCCCCCATACCTTTTTTTTTTTTTTGCTTATATTTTCTTTTCTTTTTAAAAGCTTCTTATTTCTTGTTGGGATATAGCCGATTGACAAACAATGTTGTAATAGCTTCAGACAAACAGCGAAGGGACTCAGCCATATCTACACATGAGTTTATTCTTCCCCAAACTCCCTCCCTAAGTCACTCTTGAAAATGAGTTAAGCTCAACATCACCCCTCCTCTGAATCCCCGCCTAGTGCTTTTCTCATGGCATCACTCCCCATTCTGTCTGCTACACTTGAGAAGAGACCTGGGATTATCAATTCTAAAGACAGGAAGCTCTCACTGCCAACCCATCACTAGCCTATACGGTGCCCAGAGCTTCCTGCAAAAGGTTTCCTAACTTTCCTCATGGGTTTTCTTTTGGACAGACCATGTCAGTGGGCTGTGACTGAGCACCTGAAAGTCCCTTCTCCTTAAGTCTCGTCTCTCTTCCCCTCCTGTCCCCCACATTCTCCTCTATCTTGGCCTCTCTTCCAGGGCCCTGACTTTATCCTGGAAACTGAAAGGAAGATCATGATGCTGATTGCTCTTGGTCGTGCCGGAGGGGTGCCAGGAGATTTCTGTGCCTACTCTTGGTGCAGCAACCTTCTAGAATGGTGCCTTCCCAGTTGCAGTCCACAACTACAACTGTTATTAGTCCACAATGCTGCTGCTGCTAAGTCACATCAGTCGTGTCCAACTCTGTGCGACCCCATAGACAGCAGCCCACCAGGCTCCCCAGGCCCTGGGATTCTCCAGGCAAGAACACTGGAGTGGGTTGGCATTTCCTTCTCCAATGCATGAAAGTGAAAAGTGAAAGTGAAGTCGCACCGTTGTGTCCGACTCTTCGTGACCCCATGGACTGTAGCCTACCAGGCTCCTCCATCCATGGGATTTCCCAAGCAAGAGTACTGGAGTGGGGTGCCATTGCCTTCTCCGAGTCCACAATAAATGTGCAGTAATAGACATAAAGCAGCTTCCCTGATGGCTCAGTAGGTAAAGAATCCGCCTGCAGTGCAGAAGACACAGGAGACATGGGTTCAATCCCTGGGTTGGGAAGATCCCCTGGAAGAGGGAATGGCTACTCACTCCAGTATTCTTATCTGAAAATTCCCATGGACAGAGGAGCCTGGCGGGCTACAGTCCATGGGGTTGGAAAGAACTGGACATGACTGAACAACTAAGCACGCATGCAATAGGCATAAAAAAATGCTAAGGTTGTCTGGACTCTCTAAGTGGAAAATACACTAGATTTGCAAGGGTTTTTTTTTTTTTTTTTTGAGGGGAGAGGGACTGGTTGTTGTTGTCTGTAATATTTCTCCCCTATTAGTGTTGTTGAATCCAAGTTCGTGGACTCAATGCACTGTTAAGGCAGTTTACAATTTGTATTAATTATTTATCCATTCAGTCAGTCAGTCATTTAACAAGAAACGTGTTTATCACCTGAAAAGAGAACGACGGAGGAGGAAAAAAGCAGCATAATGTGTGATTCCTGCCCTTACAGCCCACCCAGGAGATTCACAAACTAGTCAGGAATTTACGAAGGCAAGTCAAAGGAGGGCAGATCTCTGCAGATAACAGGGCTCGAGAAAGACTTTGAGAGGTACTGACCAGAACATTTCAAGCAAATGTACTAAGGAATTAAAATCCACTGTGGGGCTTCCCTGGAGGCTCGGTGGTAAAGAATCCACCTGCCAATGCAGACACACGGTTTCCATCCCTTGTCTGGAAGATCCCACCTGCCACAGAGCAAGCAAGCCCGTGCACCACGTTTGCTGAGCCTGTGCTCTAGAGTCTGAGCCCTGCAACTACAGACGCCTGTGAACTCTAAAGCCCGTGCTCTGCAACAAGAGAAGCCGTCATAATGAGAAGCCTTTGCTCTGCTGCTAGCGAGCACCCATCACCGCTCCCCACACCCACCCCCTGACCCCTCACCGCCCGCCACAGCTAGAGAAGAGCCTGTACAGCAAAGATACTGAAATCTTCAAATGTTCTTGGTCCAAAATTGAGAAAAAACTTTGTGAATGCATGAATATGAAAAAAAGGGAAAACTGTCTATGTATCAGACAGATCTGAAACTTAATAAAGTGAGTNAGACCCGGTGCAACCAGAAGTGAATAGATAAAAATAAAATTATCTTAAAAATCTGTTATGATTTGAAGGTTTAAACTTATTTCAGGCAATACCCTGAACTCAATGCTCATTTGAAGTTTTTCTGGATTTGACAAAAGTCTTCTCTACCCTAGGAGGAGATTGGGAATAATTAAAATGTCAGTGGAACTGCTTATCCTTGGATTTCCATCAAATTGATACCTGTGGGTCTGCATTTTCCTTGCCACCTGTCCAGGTAAATCTAAGAAAGCATTCAAAGACTATTCATCCTCTAATAATTCAGGTGTTATCCAAGTGCCAAGCGCATGAATGTTATGGTGAAAGGGTCTGTCCCTTAGAGGAAAGCAAACTCTTATGATCCATCTCAGACCCTGGGTTCTGCTGTTGAGGTGACCAGTACTACCTCCTCCACTACTCAGTCATTTGGGAAGAGACTTAAAAATCATGATACGGCACATGCTACAGCCTGGATGAACCTTGAGGACGTGGTGCTACATGAAGTGTTGCTGTTGTTGTTTAGTCACCGAGTCATGTCTGACTCTCTTGCGACCCCAGATACAGAAGCAGGTTGCCATTTCCTACTTCAGGGGTCTTCCTGACCCAGGGATCGAACCCATGTCTCCTGCATTGGCAGGTGGATTCTTTACTGCTGAGCTACCTGGGAAGCCCCCAAGTAAAATGAGCCGGTCACAAAAAGACACAAGTATTGTATGATTCCAGTTATATGAGGTACCTAGGGTAGTCAAATTCATAGACAAAAAAAATAGAATGGTGGTTTCCAGAGTCTAGGGGAGGGAGCAATGGGAAATTGTTACTTAACGGGTACAGAGCTTCTGTTTTGCAAGATGATAAAGTTCTGGAAATTGGTAGCCTAACAGTGTGAATGTACTTACTAGTGTACACTTAAAAATAGATAAAACAGTAAATTTTATGTTATGTGTTTTTACCACAATTTAGAAAAATCATTTAACACCGCCTCTGCCTTCAAACTGGACAAAACAGATGAAAATTTCTTGTGTACCAAAAGAGAGTGAGAAAATGTCCTAGTGTCTACATCCCTGCGATCATGCCTGCAGTGCTCTGAGTCCTATTTGGAGTTTCTCACTTAACTACACTAGGCGATTCCCTAGTGGTCCAGTGGTTAAGACCTTGTGTTCCCCACGCAGGGGGCCTGGGTTTAATCCCTGGTTGGGGAGCTAGATCCCAGGTGCCGCAACTAAAAAGACTGCCTGCTGCAACAAGAAGATTTCGCCTGCCCCAGAGAAGATTGAAGATCCCCTGTGTCACAACACAGACCGGACACAGTCAAATAAATAGATAAATATTAAAAAAAAAAAACCAGTTAAGGAGATTTGCAGCCATATTTAGAAAATTTTCAGATCATCTCACTGCATTATTTTCCTAACCTGACAAAATGAAGAACAACCAAGGCCAGTTTTAAGCCACTCTGATGGAGCATGCAGAACCACCCTGGACGGCTCCTTGAGAAGACAGCAAAAAGCCACGTACCCTCCGGAGGATCTAATCCTGGAGCTCTGCTGCCTGAACTCCCAAGTGACACACACTACAGTGCCTACAGGAGAGTCGTTTCCAGAATGATCTGCTCTAAGCCTCAGCCTGTCCTCACGATCAAGAGCTTCCAGGGACACTTTGCTTATGCGGCAGAAAAGGGAATGGGCTCCAGGAGCCCCCAAATGGCTTTCCTGGGAAATTTGACTCTGTCACCCAGAAAACCTGGCTGGGGTTCCAGGCAAGACTCTTGTTCCCAAGTTACCACGCTCATCTTAGAAGAAAACCATTACCAACCTGAAGGTGACAGATACTGATGTGCCCATCAGGATGCCTTCAGTTCAGTTCAGTCGCTCAGTTGTGTCCGACTTTCTGCGACCCCATGAACTGCAGCACGCCAGGCCTCCCTGTCCATCACCAACTCCCAGAGTTCACTCAGACTCACGTCCGTCGAGTCAGTGATGCCACCCAGCCATCTCATCCTCTGTCATCCCCTCCTCCTCCTGCCCCCAATCCCTCCCAGCATCAGAGTCTTTTCCAATGAGTCAGCTCTTCACATGAGGTGGCCAAAGTACTGGAGTTTCAGCTTTAGCATCATTCCTTCCAAAGAA